>JAKMWU010000406.1:0-47392 GCA_025327145.1 Colletotrichum sp. SAR 10_76 | reverse complement strand
ATAATAATAATAATAATAATAATAATAATAATAATAATAATAAGTTTTAAATATAAAATAGTTTATTATATATATCTTTATTAATATATATTTAGCTTTAAGTTTTATAATATATTATTATATTATAATAGTAATTAGTATAACTAATATAGATTATATTATTATTTTAGTTAGTATAATTAGTAATTTAGTATAATAAATAATAATATAATTAATATAGTTAATTTTATTTAATATATATAAAAATAAATATATTTTATAATATTTAATAGATTTTATTAATATATAATATATAATATAATATAAGATATAAAGTATAATATAATACTTATATTATATTTATATATTATATATTATATATTATATTTTCTTTATAATACTTATTATTAAGAATATATAAAATAAATATTTAAGTATATTTATAACTATTATTAAAGATTATTAAGAGAATATATAATATAATATAATATTTTTAAAAAACTTAAAAAGTATATATACTATATTTTATATTCTATATTATTTCTTTATATTTAAATAATATCTATAAGCTAAACTATAGTAAGTTATAATAATTTCTAACTATATTAATTAACTTAAATTATATTAATAATATTAAATATACTAATTATATAATATTTATTAGTTATATTATTTATATTAGTTATTATAATAATATTAAATATAGGATTAAACTTAAAACTAAATATATATTAGAAAAGATATATATATTACTTTATATTAGTATTATTCTTATTATATAATTATTACTTTAATAAGTTAATTTAATAAGTATTAAGTATAAGTTTTAATATATAATATTAATATTAATAAGTATTTAATAAATATATATATATATTAGTAATTTAGTTAACTTATATAGGTAAATATTATAGTTTACTTTATATTATCTTTATAATATTAAAAGTTAATATATATATATATATTATTTATTTATATTAATAAGTAATTACTTTTAAATATAAGTTATTATTATTAATTATTAATATTAGCTATTACTATTATATAAAATCTAATTTATTATTATTATTTTATAGATTTTAAATATTATAAAAGTATATATATAAATATAGTATAAAATATAGAACTATAATATATAGAAATATACTATAATAAGATCTTTTTAAATATATAATATAATATATATATATATATATTATTATTACTATTATTAATTTAAATTATATTTTCCTATTATCTACTTAATAATACTTTATAAATAGTGAATATTAAATATAAATTAAATATATTAAAATATAATATAATATAAATCCTTTATTTTAAACTATTACTTAAGTTAGTTAACTAATTAATATAATTAATATATAATAAAGTTATTAATATAGATTTATTATACTTTTAAATAATAAGAATATAATATTAATTAATAAAAACTTTACTTTTTTAGAACTTAAGAGAAGTAATTTCTAATAGAATTCTTTAACTAATTATTTTATAATTAAAACTATTAAACTAAATAGTTTTATATAATATATAATAAAATAGTTTAATTATAAAATATTATATAATATTTATAAATAATATTTAAATCTAAATTATATAACTTTAAAATTATATTATAATAAAATATAAAAAAAGGTTTTTATATAAAATATTTATAATAAGTTTAATATATATTTAAATATAATTTTAATTTATAAAGTTCTACTTTATATATTAAAATTTAAATATATTTTTAAACTAAATATTAATAAATACTTAATATATTATATAATAACTTTAAAATATTTATATTTTAATATATAGAATTACTATATTATAGTTTAAATATATTCTTATTAATATTTATTTTATAATTCTATAATTTAATTATTTATTATATATATATTATTTAAAATTTTAAAAATATATTATTAATTAAATATAAATATAAATAATAATATAATACTAAAATATATTATTATTATTATTAATATTTATTTATAAATAATAAAATATAGTTATTAAGTTTTTAAATATTAATTCTTTTAGTTTTATTCCTCTTAAAAATAAAATTTTTTTAAATCTTAAGTTTTTATATTAATATAATAAATAATATATTTAAAATATATTATTATTTATATTTCTTTATTAATAATAAAAAATATAAATAAATTAATAAATATTAATTTATTTTATTTTAGCTTTTTTAAATTAAGTCTCTTTTAAATCTTAAGTTCTTCTTAAGTATATAAGATATTTATTATATATAAATTAATTTTAAAGTAGTTATAAAGTAATCTAAAAGTAAATATTATACTAAATTTTTTAGTAAAAACTAATACTAGAGGTATCTTTAATTATAAAAATTTATAAGTTATAACTATTCTCAAATTAATCCTAAAGTAATCTTAAAATAATCTTAAAACGTTCTTAAATTAACCTTAGATCTCCTCTTTAGCGTTAAACTTATTACTCTTTTTAAGCTCCTTAAGCTTTAAGTCCTCTTTAAGCTCCTCCTTAAGGCCCTTAATAGCTTTATTATAAATAAACTTAGCTTAATAAAGGTAAGTAGTAATATACTCCTTAAAAAAGCTTAATTAATTCTAAATTAGTCTAAAATTAATCTTAAAAAGATTAAGAAATTTATACTTCTTTTTATTAATACTTTTATAACTATTATACTAATTATTTTTCTTAGTCTTATTACTCTCTCTAAAGGTAGAAAGTATACTAAAAATATTAGTTTAGAATAAGTTAGAATTAATTTAGAAGTAATACTAAAATAATCTAAAATTACTTATAAAAGTCTTATTATTATGCTTTATAGTAAGAAGCTATAAGAGGGTAATAGTAAAGTAATTAATACTTTTTCTCTTCTTAAAAAGTATAATAACTATAGTATTCTACTAAATAAAAAAGCTATTTTTTAGAGCGTTAAAGTAGTAATAAAAGATTTTAAAATTAATTAGTAATTAAACTAAAATTAATTTAGAAGTAATTATAAACTAATAACTACTTTAATTTTAGTAAAGCTAGTAATATTAAGCTTATAAACCTTAAAATAAGGCTTAATTCTATCCTCTTCTTTATACTTAATAATATAACTATATATATTAAATTTAGAGAAAAACTATAGCTTTTAGATTAAGTTAAAATTAATTCTAAATTAACTTAGAAGTAGAAAAAACTTATATTAGTATAGTTAATAATATCACTTAACTTAAAAAAGTAATAGTAGACTTCTCTTAAAGTAATAATAATCTTATTATTCTAAATTAATTATAAATTAGTTTTAAAGTAATATAAAATTAATTTAGAAATATTTATAGTATTATAAATAAAGAAGGGGAAGTAAGTAAAATACTAAAGTATACTTTTAAATAAGACTTACTTATTATTAATATTAACTAAACCTTTAAAATAAGTCTAATACTCCTCTTATTTTAAATTAGTTCTAAATTAATCTAAAAATAATTCTAAAATACTTATAATCTTCTTTAATTTAAAAGCTATAGTTATTATCTTAGTATAAGTAGTATAAAAAAAAAAAAAAATAGAATTAATTCTTAATTACTTAAAAAAAGTAATTTTAACTATAGCTTAAAGAGGAGAAGAAAAAGAGAAGAGAAATAAAATTAGAAGAGAAATTTATTTTTAAATAAGTAGTTTATATATTTACTCTAATTACTTACTTAAATTTAGCTAATTAAAAAAATTACGCCTTACTAAAGATTCTACTACTACCTCAGCTTTTCTAACTACTTTAGGTAGGTGTAGGTAGTATACCTACCGCCTTAAGTGGGGTTAGGCGGTCTTGCCCCCCCCCCTCTGGTTAGTTTACCTATGGTCTCCTGGGTAGCCCTGCGCTCGACGCTGGTCAGCATTCGGGTGCATGCATACATGGCAGCTGACCAGTTCGTGCCACATTGTGTAAACGAGCCGATCATCAGCAGCGTACCGGTCAAACCATTGGTACCCGACCAAAAACACACTCGTCGACGTCGCCCTTTTTTGTCCCCCCGTTGTAAGAATGGCGAATTGTCGTTACGGCGACGACCATTCGTTGCCTCATTTTGGTCTCTTCAATTTTTTGATCTCGGGTAAGTCTCGAAAAATGTTTTACCTGGGAGATGAGCATCTAATCACATATCTCGTTTGTTTACGGATACGCCGCCCCTGCTGGAGCCGTGGAATGTCCTGGCCTCGCGGGTGCGGGTGCTCCGGTAAAATCTCGGTCAGACAGGGGTTCCCGTCTCGTCCGTCCAACGTCTGCGCACGGCACGCGTTCCCGTACGACCTTGAGCAACAATTCCAAGCAGCAAGATGGAAACTCCTCTCTTTTGTTAGTAGGATCACGAAGGCGCGGTGAAAGGCGAGTATTCTTCCACGATTCGGAGAGTTGAATTAAATTAAATTTCATCATCGGCGAAGAACCCCAGACGCACATCCCTTGCAATTCTGCAAAAACGCGGTCCGCAGAGCAGCGGTGCTTTTCGAGGACAGGATCATTGGACTGAGTAGAGGTATACTGGCCAATCCGTTAACGAGGCTCCTTTTTGCATCTGGGGCCACACTCTCCCAACCTCAAACTGCTAGCCTACCTACGGAATTGAGGCCTGACATGTAATTCTAGGCGACGAATCACAGAGCTTCGGCCGATCAGCGAACCAGAATAGCGAGCGCACAATTTTTCGGTGACAATGCGAGGGATCGGAAACCTACAAAAACATGGTATTTCCCCCTACAACAATCATTTACGCTAAGCACTGACATCCTTTGTTATTATTGCAGCCCCCCTCGCGCAAGAAGTTCGCGTTCATGTGGACGTGTGTACGTTCTCCCGTGTCGACAAGCCTCCCTTACGCGATACATCAAATCCTCCCTACCGATCGACGGACCTGACGATACCTAGTGCTTTTGTGGTCAATCGGGAATGACAGTTGTAGTTGATCCTTGTCCCAATTGCAGCTACCCACGCTGCTCTCGCTGTCGCGTCGCTCGGGTGCAAACAAGGCAGCATCGAGAGGATCCTCCCCGAGAACAAAACACACAACAAAACGTCTAATAGTGGCAGACTGGAAGGGAAATTGGGATTCAGCAACGGCTTGTCATATAAACCTGGGAGCCTGAGTTGGTAGCCTAGGTTCGTGGTTTCCCTGGTGCTTGGATCAGGGCGATAGCCGACCTGACCAACATATGTCGCAGTTTGTTCAACTTGGACAAAACATATCCTTGATATTCTTTCGTAAGCTGTCTTCAGTTTCATGGTATTTTGTATTCTGGAAATATGTCGCGACTTGTTTTACAAGCGTATGCTGCCCAATAACGGATGAGCTCGGTGCTCTAACACTGTCTGAAAGTGGCATCAGTTGGACCATCCACAAGTCGGATGTCGCAGAGCGAGTTGGCCGCTGGGCGGCCAATGTCGACCCTTGAATCTAGCGAGGATCTTCGCAAGCTTGTAGAAACCCCCGATCTATCTCCCGCAGTTCATAGTGCCTTCGCCTGGCCCAGTATGTTTTTCCGGCGAAGAGCCATTGCTTTCGAGTGGGAAAATACACCGTGGGTCAATATGCAAGAAATCTTCGACTCTCCAGAAGACACCGTCAGCTTTTTTTTTCGGACAGATGATGACGCAGCGCGGTACCAAGGTCGAGTTCGCCCGATCCTAGATATTTGTCATGGCGCAAACCTGAATCCACAGCTCAAACATCCCCAAGCTGAACGACAAGTGGCTTGGCTTATTGATGGTCAGGGAGCAGATACGAATCTTAGGTTCCGCCCTTGCTTGGGATCGCTATCAGCGCGTCAGCTCACGAAAGCATTGCTGCGAGAGGTGCGATAATCTATTCATCAAAGCGAAGCATGGAAACACGGGGAAAGCTAAGCTATCATAGCGTTATGATGACATTGACGGCCTTGTGGATGCCGAACGACGCCTTCTGTGGGTGAATCTATTTGGTGTAATGTTTTTGCTGTCATGCTAATGCATGACTTGCTGACGTGGACGATTTCCTACCTAGATATCTCACTGATTTGGATGGTGAAACCATACTTGCCCTCATCAAAACCGCCCCTGAATCGCAGGCCAGGCCGCTGGGAGAGTTTATACACAAGCATCTGTGCTCGAGATCGTCCATCGGAGTTTCTTTTGCTGTGAGTAGAACGCATTTTTGTTCTGATATGTAATGAAATGTCCTAACTTAAACATTCGATGCTGCTAGTCTGATGGTCCCCAATTCTTTGCTCTTGAATTCCATTTACCGTTCCGGGTCTGGAGAACAACACCAAGTCTGTTGAGAGATACTCGGATAAAAAAGTCCGACAACGAGCCTCTTAGGTCTTCAGCCGACGTGAGCCATCTCCTTCCTTGCTTGGTAGTTGATAAGACACCGGCTGTTCATGGTATATACTCTGGCCATGTGGCTTGTATGGTGACAGGCTACGACATGTGGAGGTGGACAGCTCACTTCGCCATCGATACATGGTTCGATGAGAAAGGTGGGATCAATGACAAGGTTGAGCGTTATGACAACGATTGCTTGGATGGCATGGAGTATGATCCGTGTAGCGGCGGAAAGGACGACGCTCAGATTCCCGGCCCGTATTGGTACCCTCGTATATGGTTTCTACGCATATTTGGCATTCGTTTGGATCAGATAAAGGACGAATGGGAGTCTTTGGCTCATCATCTTGGACATGGTATCAACATGAAGGTAAGCTGCCGCCGCCGCCCCCAAGCCGTCCTGTTCCATCACGTATCGGTTATGTCGACGTTGCACGCATGTACGACGATTTTGCTGGAAGTCCACTAAAGTATTGCGGTTCACAAGGATCGAAGACACAAGCAAATTCTTTCCGAAATGCGCCTCCTCACATCCGAGGGTGAAAACCACGCGACAGAAGTCGACCATATGGAGATCAGCCTCACAGAGTCAAGGGAGCTATTACAAAGTCTCATTGGGGATCTACAGGAGACAATCAAAGTTGGCGCATCTTTCATGTCGACAGAAGTCAATTTCTTTTTGAACAACGACGGCCATCCTGGAGACGCTTCAGAATGTTATCCCTACCTCACTGAAATTCGCCGTAAGTTCAACGAGCTTGGGCAATTATCCCTGTACTTCGAAAGAATGCACGGGAAATGTGACGCTTTACTGCAAAGCTACGAGGGCCTCCGAAGGAAGGTAAGAAATACTCACACTTGAGGTAGTACCTTTACATACTGGTGACTGACAGCATTGACTGTACTTTAGGGCTTTATCCAGCACCACACCACCCAGAGTTCCTTTCGCATCAATGAAATCGACTCCATGAGAACCTCAGTAAGATTCCAGACGTTTAAGGGTTCAGAAGTTTCATCTGAAAGAGTCCTGCGCTAATGATTCGGCACGGATGATAGAAAGACATTCTCGCCTTGCAAGTTGATGTGGAAAAGCTTTCAAATGTTTGCCTCTCAAACGTGCCGATTAAATCCCTGTGGAGTTTCTCTGACGATAGATATTAGGAGCTTCTGAAGCTGAAGGCGCAAAATGACCAACTTAGTTCCCTTGGCCCGGGAGATGTTGAGGAAGTGCGTGCACTGGCGTTCATCACACTCGTGAGCTGCAATCTGTTCCTACAATCGATTCAGACGCTAACCCTTTGGCTTCGCAGCTTACTCAGCCTTTTACCCATACCACAGCGCTCTTCAGCGCCGACGATGTCATTGGCTTCCCTCGAAACTGGAGAACATTTCTAGCTTCACTTCTGGTTGCTTATGGTCTTATAATTGGCATTGCAACAGCCTTTCTCGCGTGGATTCGGAGAGCCCGCCGTGGTTTGACGGTTACCAAGAAGTCCGATGTCCTTCCGGTACACGATGATTGTACATCCACACCCCAAACTGTTTCTTCCCCTAGACCCTGCCACCCAGTAGCGCTTCGATCCGGTCCTGCCCTTACACATCAGCCTAAGACGAGCATTGGCAAGCAGAGTATCCAGGCATGCTTTCGGCGACGGTTTTCTACCCAAGCCTGGCTAAATTATGGACAATCCAAAAAGATTGACGATTCAGACATAGAACGAGGGCTAGGGCTGCCTCAGGACGCAACAGTCATTGTCACGAGCTAGAACTTCATAGAGATTCCCAAGAGACGAATCGCCAATTACCATCACGTCGACAAAAAGCGGCCAAGTGAGGAGTGTTTGACTTGATGATTTAAAACATCCATCATTCCAATTATTCTTAAAGCCTTACACAGGAATCTTTCAAATTAGACAACATTCGAAAGACCGTTTGTCCCGAGTACCGGATTCTTGAAATATGAGCGCTGCCCGAAATTGGAGAATAAGGATATTGATCGGAAGGCAGACGAAGAAACCGGGTCAATTCGGATCTACGGCCGCAGGACATTCGGATGCCCCCGCGGCGTTATGACCCGTCGTCGCGCCTCCGTGCGGATGATAAACCTTCTCGTCGTGATGGTCATACAGATCTTGCAATCGAGTTCGTACTCTGTCAACTCTGCAGCGACTGCAGCGAGGATAATGGCATTGGGGACATGGATCGACGACGACAGTCATACCACTCTGCCCACAGTTGCACTGAAGGTGTCAGACTGAATAGCTCAACCAGGACGATAACTTTGAGCCTTGGATTGATAGACGGATCGGGGCAGGCAAAATGCTCCGTCTGAGCAACTGGGATTACTTACGCAAGTCCACATGAAGGCATACTGCTTGCGTGGGTACTTTAGGAAAGCAAGAATAGCATGAGTGACGTGGCCAACGAAACGGGGGGAGATGAGATACCATATTGGGTCTTCCGTCTTTTCTTTGATGACACGATGCGGGGTTGAATAATTGACACCACGACGCCAGCAAAGGAAGATTGGGCAACAAGTATGGTGGAGGGGTAGAAGATGAGACTAAGACGCGCTACATCCGTGGCTGCGGACCTCTCGCGTCTTCTCATCTGCCTTGGGATTCACCTGATGTGTCGAGCTAGATTCGTTCGATAAGCAAGGTCTGCGAACACAAATATGAGGAAAGCGCCTTGCCTCGTCATAATACAAGCTGGACAAGAGCAGCGAGTTGAAGAGATACCCGTCTGTCTGGGCTAGCCGTCTGCCCAGATATGTCGGTGTATTTAAACTGGTCCGCCAGAGGCTGGATTCCAACCTGGGAGTTGCTTTTTGGGTCTGACGGTGCTACCTAGCTTTGCCGCAGCAGGATCGTACTAGACCTCACCTAGGGCTTAACCTAAGAATGAATTATGAACTGTGAAAGTTCGCGCTGGGCATCGTGCGGATGTTCAGCGTCATCCTTTGGGGCTTAGGGTTCGCAGCCTGGGGGGTAGGTGCCTATTTGGCTTGGCAAACCCGTCCCAACGCAAACAAAATTAGTGAGACATTTGTAGGCCTAGCTCCCTTGGGCTCACACGCGCTAACTAGTTTATTGACATTGTCGGTGAGGACACGGCACGCGAGGCAATATGCACCACCCCAGTCAGTCTACTTCATGCTAGAGCACTAACACGCACGCAACCTCTTTCGGGAGGTAACAGAACGTAGTGTGAGCATCGCGATGAGACAATAAGCATATTTGATCTCGATCTACGCCTGGTGCAGTGGTGATGAATTAACCATGGTACCGCTTTGTGGATCAACATTTATGATTTCTCCAGTTGCACGACCTCTGTCGTCTAAGAAGTGGACCGTGATTGAAATATCCCATCGATGCTCTGTTAGGCGGAAGGGTATGCGTGTAGCTAGGATATGCATGTCGCATTGGAGCTTGGTGCTCCCACGCTTCAGGCTGGCCATACGTAGAAACATAAGAGTTATTAGACGATAGTTCCGAGAATAGTGCTTGCTCCGTTAAAACATGAAAAGATGCTTGCCCGCGATGTTGTGCCTCCACGGAGCCGAGCTCGAATAGACCATCGACGAGGAGCGATCGAATGACAGTAGATGCGCATTGTCATCATTTATGCGACTCTTGATTAGGACTTTTCCAATGGGAAGTCCAAAGAAATTTCACCTGATATCAACACAAGGCTGGGTTTACAATGGGAAGGGAGGGAGCTCGAAGGTTATTTAGGGTAGTATATAGATCGTGTAGGGGGGAGGGGATGATGAGGAAGATGGGGAACGCCTCTAATAGACAATATCGTCGACGCTACATGTATTAGCAGGCATAGGTACACGTAGCATGATAGAGTACCAGCTTCAGATTATTTCATTCTCGTACTACACTGAGCGTTGTATCTTTTTACAGAACTCTAGAGAATTGCACATCGGTGCTGCTGAGCTATCCCATAATTAGAGTGCAAGTGGACTGCTGTACTTCGAGCTCCGGTTTTCTCTGGTGTCGATCCCTCTACATGTGAGCTTGGTGGACCTCACCCCGCACGCCTTTGTACTGCAGTCCACTCGCACCATGGGACACAGACATCGCACAAGGGTCTGTAATTACAGACCCAACCCTGCGCTGCTGCGATGCCTCACGTATCGAGCGAGTCCTGGCCACTTCAACTATCACCCTTATCCCCATCTCCCCTCATGACGCAATAACACTTGGAGAATCACATATTACACTTCGCTTTTGTTGCTGAATTCTCATCCAACCAAATAGCATCAGTGGCGGCGGAGGCCGACCTGCCACTACCCGCGCCTCAGGGAACAAAACTTCATCCAAGGCAACGCACTCGTATAACACGTGGCCCCAATGATCTGGGGGCTGGAAAGGTTTTCCAGTGAATAGCGTTTAACCGTCACGTCAGTGTCATCCCTTGGTGTCTTGGGGTTGCCAGATACGTACCGCTCACCTCCGAATACGCCTTATCCTCGCGCCCGCCGCAAGCGCTCCGTAACAATGCGTTGTTGAACAAGACCTTAGGTACAGCCGATTATTAGCGACGAAGGCTGGATATTAGGTCATGAAGGCCAGCACATTTTCTTTTTACGACATGGGGCGCAGCCCTAACGGCCGCAAATCTACCACCTCCCATGACTTTCACTCAAAAGAGAATCGGGTACAGCTGCCGTGCGCGCACATGGCCGCCATTTACCGCAGCCAAAAACAATACGCAAGAAGGATAACGATATTGCCTGGTTCGAGCCCTGAATGGTCTTTGAGACCATCCTAGCCAAAATTCTCCAGCGCTGAATACCAATCAATTAAGCTAAGATGAGGCCTCTGGCTTGACTAATTGACTGATTTTTCGCCTGAATCTTGCTTGATTTAACTGTCTTAATTTGATCTTAATAAAATTACCTATTTGGGAAGTTAGTAAAGCCCTTATGATGTGTTAATAGGCTAGAAACTTATATTATATAGTGTTTTGATATTATCTTACCCTCTATTAACCTTTCTTTTTAAAGTAATACCTACTAATAGTAATACTGCTACCTTAAACCTAATTCTAGAAGTACTACATCTCCTTAAGTAGTAATAGCTTTATTAATAGCCTCTATAATGTTAGTATTAGTTTAGTAAAGCTAAATACTCTTTTATAGTTAGTTACTATTGCTAGGATAGTGAAGATATTAAGGGTAAGTTTGCTAAGTATTAAGAAGGTCTACTGATATGAAATCTACTATTAGATAGGATTGTTAATAGGTTAGGTAACTAAGAGGGTAAAATACTTCTCTAACTTATTAATCCTATTAATAGTAGTATTATAAAGGCTGCTATCTAACTATTAACTATAATTAGAGTTTTTAAGCCTTAGAGGTACTATAATTAATATAAATAGCCTTTATGGAGGCTCTTAATAGGCTAGTCTATTAGTATAGGTAGCTATCTTAGTATATTATTACTCTTAGTATTCTTAAAGACCTTCTTTAGTAGTTTAAAGCTATTTATAAGTTTCTTAGGTGTTCTAATGCTTTTTGAGCTATTATAGACCTCTGCTAGGGTGTAATATTATAGTAGTAGCATAAAGGGGAGACTTTCTGAGCTTTTTATAGTAGTTATTAAGTATTTACTAGCTGTTAATAATTAATAGGCGTATAAATATGTAAGAAGTAAAGTTAGTAGCTTAAGGGGGGTGTAGTGATATAGTGATATATTTAGACTGCAAATAAGTAGGGATATTATTAATTAATAAGGTTTATAAGATTAACGCTTAGCTAGATTAATATGATGCCCTTATTAATTAAGATTATTATGATAAGAGACTTTAGGATACTTATGAGGCTGTAAGATTAATCTCTTTTTAGGTAGGGGTATTATAGAGCTTATGTTAATCCTTAAGTTGATCTAAGAGATACTTAAGGCTTATTAGGATCTCTTAGAGTTAACTATACCTATTACTTTTATTTTAGCTTTTATATTACTTAGTCTATAAGTAGAGAGGCTTAAGTATCTTATTTAATTTAGTGAGGACTTATTAATCCTTATTAGTTAAAATATCCTTATTAGGGATATAATTATTCTTATTCTTAAGCCTTAAGGAGTAGTATATATAACTAGTGATCTAGCTATATTTAAGTAGGGCGTAGCAGATTATATTATATATTAAGTTTTATTAAGTAGTATTACTTAATATTAGATTTAGCTCTTATAATAACTCCTCTTATAGAGTAAAGGTATACTTATTATTATTAGCTTTATTACTAATAGATAAGAAGGCCTCTAAGTATTATAGTAATAATCTAATATACTTAATGATATTCTAAAGCTTACTAATAGGTCCTCTAGTCCTCTAATAGGCCAGGTCCTCTTAGATCCTACTAGTATTAATAAGATAGTTAGACTCTTATTTAAATACTTCTTTATTAACTTTATAAATAATAGTATAACTAATGAGGTTGAGGATGTAGCTATAGTATTAAATTTAATAATATTAGGCGTCTGTTTCTATATATAAATATGAAATAGATAGATATAGAGCTTTAACATAAATGCTGTTAGTATTAGCGTTATTAGAGATTATAATGCTAATCTTATTAAGTAGGTGTTAATCTCTTATAACTATATATATTATAGTAGTAATATTCTCACTAGAGTAGGTACTAAGCTGATAGTAGAGACCTAAGAGATATTATATTTATTTGCCTAACTAGTTAATAAAGTAGCTAAAGATAGTAATAATAGCGTATTAATTAGGGGAGGTCTATAGGTTGAATAATATATAAACCTTTATAAGAGCTTTCTATATCTCCTACTTAATTTATTACTTCTTAAAGTTATAAAGTTATTAAAGTTAATTTTTCTAACTAGTTTTTAATTAATATATCTAGGTATTAACGTTATAATTAAATAGGGTGAGTATATACTATATATACTAATTACTAAACGTTATGAGAGGGTTGCTAGTATTAATGAGGAAGCTTATAGCTAGCTTTTTAATCTATATAGTCTTCTACTTAGGTATAGTAATAAGAAGAGATTAGTAGCGCTTAGATAGAGTGCTAAAGTTATTAAGATTATTAGTAGATATGTTACTAACCTTATAGGTATCTTAGAAGATAGAGTAATTATACTTAAGGTGCTAGGTAAGGCTAGAGGTAGCTATAGCGTTAAATAGTTAATTAAGAGTCTTTACCTTATTATAGTATTAATAAACTTAGTAAGCACCCCTTCTTATACTATTAGGTATAATCTTAAAGATGAATATACCTTTATTAGTAATCTAAGAAGTATAACCTTAACTTCCCTTCTTTAAGATAGCATTAATATTAACGAACTGCTAGCCCTTCTATATAGCGTGAGGTAGGGCTTTAAGAGTATTATATATAGCTAAGTTAATAGTTAATATATTACTAGTAGTAGTAGATAATATATAAATCTAAGTAGTAATCCTACAAGGAGATAACGCTTCACGCCTGATGAAGTGATTAATATATTAATTATAAGCTAGTAGAGGTATTATAATAACTAGTAAGGGGTTAAAAAAGATATTAAGAGGTATATATAAGTAGGTTTTTAAGGTATAGAAGTATAGCGGTAGTAGTAGCGGTAGTAGCAGTAGTAGTATTACTAGTAATATTAAAAAGGAGTTATTTTTAAAGGCTAGCGAAGGGGTTGAGAAATAAGCTTTTTTTAAGCTTTAGTAAGGTAGCTAAAAATGCGTTAATTAAGCCTACTAGCTAAAAGTACGTTTTAGCCTTATAGTAGTATATATTAAAAAAAATAGGTATTATAAGGTATTTATTAGATAAAAATTATTTTACTAATATCTATTAGTACTTATATAGTTAAGTAGTATAATTCCTAACTTTATTTAATAAAGTATAGGGTTATAAGTTTAAATCCTACTATAGGTCTTTATATTTCTAATTGTAAATTTCTTTAAGTATAATTAGGAATATATATTTTTATTTTTTTTAATTCTTTTAAAAATTCTAATTAGTTTAGAGGCTAGATTTACTTTATTCTAGGTAATATTAGCTTAATTAAATCTATTAAGCTTTTAGCGCCCTAGGCTTATCTGATTAAATCTCTGAATAGCCTCAATTTGATTGGTTGATTGATTGATTATTTGATTTGGCTTGAATGGGGTGCTGCGCTGAAATTCTCAGGCATTGTGTGTCAACGGGAATTACGTCGAGGATACGTTGAGCAACAAATCAAAACAAGCCGCACTTGGAGCAATATGGTATGCTCCCTTGCCATTCAAAGGCGTCCTTTACGGGCTGCTACTGATGGTATAGATGCTTACATGCTACTTCTTCAGAGTCGACGAAGCGGATTTGAATGGACCTGCGTAAGGCTTCATCACCTTGCCCTCCCCAATTCCGTGTGCAATTCATCACAGAAACAAAGGAATCTCCAGCTAATCAGTTGGTAGTGCGAATGTGGTCAAGGTGGAATGTCAGTGGTTGTTGATCCATGCGTCAATTGCCATGCCCCTCGATGTGCTCGCTGTAGAGTCGACAGGAAACGTCGGAATCAACCACGACCGCCTCAGTCTAACCAAGCACCGTTACGGAAATAGAGAAAAACGGATGTTGAACATAGAGACAATGGAGGTCGTATGCGGAATGCTTTGATTCAATTACCATCCAGAGTTTCTAGTAAGTTTAAGCTAGTTATGTTTCCTCATTTTCCAAATGGGCATTCCAATCTGGCCCAAATAGAACACTAATTCTACGTAGTGGACTTGTCCCTAGCACAGGCGGTCTTCCTAATAAGGCATCATTAGAAACCCACAAACTACATAGTTCAACTGGAACTATTAAGTCAAACACAGCAGCCCTCGGGTTGCATTCACAGTAGTATCATTGTCAAAATGTCAAATGATATTTATTTCATCAGAAAAGCTGTGCTGAGACCTTCAGCTTCTATAGCAGTGGCAGAAGGTCACTGTTTTCCCATGCCCTCACGCCGTTATCATCATTATTCGAAGGTATGATAATCAACACGGCGGTTAACTAAAACCAGATTAAAACAGGATATGCCCCTCATGACGAGAAGTGCGCCGCTCTGAAATTTACCAATCACTTAATCAGCATATGATTGTCTCGGGTAGAAGTCCCTCGCATCTGCCACTAATCCTATCCAGCAATCTAGCGAATCATCGCGGCCAAGATTGCCGTCAGATGATGCAAAGCGCAGCGGGCGTGGCTCCAGTTACGATGCTTTCCCCAACGCCTCATCTTTGAGGCAACAAATCAAAAGCCTTAGCCAGAGGCTGTGTCGTCCTCCCGGTTTGACAGCACGAAGCTCTGGCTGACCACCTTGCATACAAATCGCAGTATGCCCATTAGGCTGCTTGTTATGG
Organism: Colletotrichum sp. SAR 10_76; assembly: GCA_025327145.1. NCBI lineage: Eukaryota > Fungi > Ascomycota > Sordariomycetes > Glomerellales > Glomerellaceae > Colletotrichum > Colletotrichum sp. SAR 10_76. The sequence continues at coordinate 31,719 of JAKMWU010000406.1, read as the reverse complement.
AATTATGACTGCTTTAGACCTACCTCTCCCCTCTTCTGGGCGATTATTGAGGGATTCCTTCAGCATATTGTACGCTTTATTACTGCAGCATTCTGAGGGGAAGCCTAGCTCCATCTCTGAGCATTCTACTGGATTCAGCTGATCATATTATTTTGGCAAAACAATCATTCTCATTGAGTTACAGAAGCTTTTCATGCTTTAATGCTTTATTGATATTGAATTGTTCGTGTGGACACTATACCTTCCTAATTATTGTCACTTACTAGCGCACACATAGATGGTGAGTTGATCTTGTAGAGATCTATGACATCTCCAGGCATTTCCTGATTCAAGTCACTATTTGAAAGTTGCAAGATTCTCGAATTATACGGGGACTTCCATTGCTCGCGGCATTGCTAACTGAGGCAATCTAGACTTCCGATGCTGAGAAAAGCTCGCTCTCTCGCCGCGGTCTTACGACAGCCTTGGCGACAAGCGAAAATGACATCGCCCCTAAGTTCGAACCTTCTCATTCAACGATTAGTCCATTCGCATGGCCCCCAAAGTTCTTCGAACGTCATACCATCGCATTCGAATGGGAGAATACGGCATGGGCCCTCAACAAACATCTCGAGCACCAGCTCGTGTCTCCTGGGGATGTCATGTGTTTTATTCTGCGGACGGATGAAGAGTCGGCAAGATACGAAGGACGAATACGGCCGATTCTCGATATCTGCTATGATGTCGAACTCGAAGACTTACTCTCCGGTGATTTGGATGGACCGTGTCGGAAAATGGGATGGGTCATCGATGGGTATTATCGGGAAGAGAAGGAGAATCCATGGACATCAAGGCAATGTCGCGGGGCCCTCTCAGCGCGAGACATGGCCAAACTTCTTCTCGAAAAGGTAGCAAACATCCCAAACTATTACGGATAATGGACCAAATTACTTAAGTGGCTTACATGAAGTAGAGATATGTGAATTCCTTAGGGGTTGATGATAATTTTGAAGATCATTCAGCTGTTGAGCCTGTTGACGCGGAACGACGCCTCATGGACGTACTTTTCCCAAATTAACGCGCATAGTTTGCACTAACATCATATAGCTACGTCACCGATATCGATAGCTGGGGTATCCTCGCACTAATTATGACCAGTCCAGAATCTCAGGCCCGTCTCCTCGCCGGATTCCTTCAGAGACATTTGTGCGCCAGACCATCTATCGGCGTGTCAATTGCGGTATAGAGGCTCTTTTATCTTTATTAACCGCACCATTCTTGCTAATTTCTTGCTCTACGTTAGGCAGACGGGCCATCTATATTTGCCCTTGACTTGCACGTGCCGTTCCACGTCTGGCGCACGACTGATCAACTGTTGTGCGACCCCCGTGTAAAGGCATCTACTGGAAAGCCCCTGAGAAACTCGCGAAGCATGAACTTCCTGGTGTCCTCCGCAGACCATTTGCCAACCTCGAAAGTTCACGGCATTTATTCAGGACATGTTGGCTGCTTGGTAACTGGCTATGATCAGTGGAGGTGGACTGCCATCTTGTCTATCGATACATGGTTCAACGTTGGAGAAGGTGCCGTAGACAAGGTCGAAAGATACCAGTTCGATCTGGAGGATGGGATGCTATTAGATCCTCTTGGTGGTGGCCAGGATGATGCCGAGAAGCCGATATGGGAACCAAGAGCCTACTTCCTTCGAATCATGCGACTCAGGCTGGGCCAGGTTGCAGATGAGTGGGAGCTGATTCGAAACAATCTGGAGGATGGGGTCGACAATCTGGTAAGTACTGGTTGAACCCAAGCACCAAATGGAACCCATTGTTTTACTAACTTCTCGTCCAGGGTCAAAGGAAGAAGAGCCTCTTTCTTCGGTTGCGCCCTTTTTCTACGGGTTCCGATCACGAAGATTACGGCCGAGAGTTTGAAAGCTTTGAAAGTTGCCTGAGAGACCTCAAAGAGACCCTGCAGGAGCTGTTGCATGACCTCTATGAAACTCTCAAAATTGGTGAAAAGTTCCTCTCTACGGAGGTCAACTACTTCCGCAACGACGAAGGGAGCCCCGGAGATGCGACAGAATGCTACCCATCTCTATCTGAGACTCGGCGCAATTTCAATGAACTAGCACAACTGTACACGGCTTTTGTCAGCCTGAAAGAGAGATGTGGTGACATGACACAAAGCTGCGAGGAAGCTCGGCGAAAGGTGAGATTTCCCATGTCTCACTGCATTTCTCTCATATACTAATTAGGAATATTTCTTCTTGATGTGTAGTACTTTTTCCAACCTGGATATTATGAATTCAATCTGAAAGGAGTGGTGAGAAATTTTATTAATTACTAAGCGGTTAATACCTCTCTTCGAAGTCTAATAGTCGTCACCCACTACCAGGCAGAGGGCTCTCATTTTGGACGAGGTAACACCAAATTTCGAAATGTAAGATCCATTGCGAGTGATCATATGCAAAATACACACTGATCTCATGAAACATTAGCAATTGATGCGGGGACAAGTCCGCGCAGATGACATATGGCAGGCTTCATCGAGTGCGTTAAGAACCCCACCCAAGTAATGGATCACCCCCAACAACGGATCGGCCCATTTAATATGCACGCCCACCTAAAACACTAGTATTTCAATAGCTTATAACTAAATAATATAGTATTTAATAATTATAGTATAATTAATCTATATATATAAGTACTTTAAGTATATAGAAAAAATATTTTGAAAATTATACTATAACTATATAGCTCTATATAAAAAGTTAAGTAGAAAGGTTTAAAATATTAAGGAATTACTAGTAATTACTAAGAAATCCTTAATATTATACTTCTTATAATAAAACTCTATATATAGTATATAAATAAAATAAAAAAATACTTTATAAACTAATTATATTTTTGTTAATATTTTAAAATATTATAATTACTCTATATTACGTAATATAGTATATTTATAGTTAGTTTAAAAAAACCCTATATAAAATTTAAGAGGTCTAAATATAGCTATATAATACTTATATAATTAATAGGTATAATATACTATTATAGATCTTTTATTTTTCTTAAAATTATAGTATTTTTTAATATATTTAATATTAAGTATATTAAAAGTTATAAAAAGCTAGTTTACTATATAAAACCTTCTTATATTTTATACTCTATATAATAGTCTATATACTACTATAAAATAAGTAGAAACCTATTAATATATATCTTTAATATATAAAAAAATTAACTAATATTTTTTTATAAATATTCCTAATTAGGAAAGGGGAAAACTACTTAGTTATAATAAGGGCGTTTTAGGTGGGCGCCCACCTAAATTAGCCGATCCGTTGTTGGGGGTGATCCATTACTTGGGTGGGGTTCTTATACTGGCCGCAACGATTCCTGGACAGACCACCAGTTCCACTTGAGTGGGAGAACAAACCATGGATTTCCAGGCTAGAAAGACTGGAACAATCACCCACCGAGGCAAATTACCTCTTTCTCGATGAGGATGCCGATTGGAATGCGGATAAGGCTCGCATAGGGTCTCTCATAGACATTTTCCACGATGCAACATTGGAAGAGCTGCAAGACGGGTCCTCCAATGTGCCATCGACGCAAAGGTCCTTGCTCATTGACGGGACATATGCAAATAACGTTAGCAGGTTTCGACAGAACCGAGGAGGGCTTTCTGCAAGAGAATTAATGAAAGAGCTACTGAAAGAGGTGAGGGAGTGGGCTATGTGTTTCTATTGCCTATTTTCATTCTCTTTTCCCAGGTTTCGTCTATTTCTGACTCTCACAGCGCTATCTTATTGATCATCCGGACAACTCTGATTCTGTAGAAGCCGAGCGACGACTGATGTAAGTTTCTTGATTACAAGTATGATTTGGCATGTCACAATCCTAACCTGAGACCACTCAAAGCTACATGACAGATATGGATGCATGGAACATGCTTGCTTTAGTATCGACAGCTCCGGAATCGCTTTTCCGTATCTTAGGCGATTATATGCTTGACTACACATATTCGAATTCGTCAATTGGTGTATCGTTCTCAGTGAGCATTGCTGACAATTCTAAGGTCGTCTTGAACTTGCTAATACATACCGTAGACTGAAGGGCCAGAAACATTCTCGCTTTGTTTCTCCTTGCCGTTTTACGCGTGGAGGTCCGCTGAGGAGCTCATTATGGACACTAGAATCAAGGGCTCTACAGGACAGCCCCTTCGGTCATCGAGAGACGTCACATTCCTGAACAAGTTAGGAAAGCCACAACAGCAGCGAAAAGGAGTCGATGCCATTTATGCCACGCATATCAGTTGTTTGATAGTCGGTTTTGACCAAGAAAGATGGACCGGAGTCATGTTGGCAGAAACTTGGTTTGACCGACAACAAGACCAAGGCAGAACGTCCCCGGACAACATAGCTCGTTACGCAAGTGACTTTGAACAGGGAAGGCTTTGCGACCCCTTTGATAGGGGGAAGACTAGTATGGATTTGGGAGCGACCAACATCCACAAACCAAAGTGGCACCCGAGACTTGCTTTCATGAGAACATTGGCAGTTCGCTTTTCTCAGACATACAAGGAATGGGATGCACTTCTCCAGCAGTTTGACGACAGAGCCAACAAGATCGTAAGACCTCAAAAGCTAAGATGGCGTTTACAAGCTCATTGAACTTTCTAGGCGATACGACACGCAGAGCTTATTTCGCAAGTACGAGAACTAGCACAACTTCCGGATATTGGGCTCACATGGAGTCAAGACAGCGAGGAGTTCGAAGAGTTCCAGGGGTCACTGCTTCAGTTCGATGAACTTATGAGTGACATCGCCCCTCACCTACGAGAATCTATGAACACTGCAGAGCATTTCATGGTAACTGACATTAATTACTTCATCTACCCTGCATCAGACATGGACTCGGCGGAGTGTTTACCATACATATCGCAAGTGCGAAAGACTTTGAGCGGATTTCGAGCGTTGGTGTTTCGAATGGAGAAACTACAGAAAAGGTGCAAGTCGATGATTGATGATGGTCAACAAATTCGGGAGAGAGTATGTCTTGAAACCCTCCAGAAATAATAAGGATCATTCGAACTGACTACCTCAGCATATCCCTCGTACAGCGATTATCGGAACATCAATAGTCAGTGGAGTACTTCTTCCACTTGCAAATATAGCACACCACTGACGCTTATACCAAGCCTGGCACGCTCGACGCCTCTGTGCCTTTCATCTTCCAAGGTATCATAACACCAAGAAGCACGTACCTTTGGTCACTCTTCTTCAAAAGTCCAATACCATACTTTTGGATAATCGCGGTTCTTGCGGGAAACTCTCTGCTATTCGATCCAACCTTATGGCATCATTTGACTCTAGGCATCTATGCTGTTCTCCCTTTGGTGCTTCTGATATATGCGAGCTGGCTTGTGCTTGACAGCTCCGCCTCATCTCATTCTGACATACGATCCGGGGCTGACGGCTCGCGGCATCATCGACTGAATCAGCAGCGGCTTACAGAAGATTCGAGTGCAACCAACTGGATTATTGGGAAGTTAGACCTCCTTACTGGCGGCCTATCTGACTTTTGGGCCGCCCACAATGAGAATCAGCAATCAGATCAGCCGTCCGGGTCGACTGGGGGCATTTTCCAACGATTATCCACCGTGTTCTCTCAAGGCAGTCGTACCGATTCGGGTATCCCTCTAGTCTCCAATGAAAATATACAAGAACAGATCCTCATCTGCCTTGCGGATGAAAAAGATCGCTTGTGGAGACTAAAACACATATCCAGGGCTGACTGTCAAGATGCCAAGTCTTTTTTCATCACCATGAAGTCTCTCGTTACAGACAGGCCTCAACGGCGGTGGCATAGAACATTGTCCGTGTGGGGGCTCAGGCGGCCGATAGGAATACATTATGTAAAGGTAAGAAGGTGCCTGGGTCACTAGATGGCCGTTGACAGATCACTGAACTGCTTAGTTTTCCTTGAGGGGCAGAGGTTTGGTACGCATACTGAGCCGAGAAGCCAAATTTCCGCCAAGATCACATCCGGCCACTTACAGACCGACCGAAACTGACTCCTACGAACTTATTGGGTCTGATCTTCTGCTCGGATACTACAAAACTCCGCCGGAATATGATGAGTCCGGTGGAGATATTTTAGATCGAATCACCCACAAAATCGACGGTCCTTTCCTGGATGATCAGACTAGGGGAACTGGGTACGGTCTAGCAATCGAGGAAGGTCCAAATCTCCACCGCATATCGAACATCCGTTTGATCTTGGTGTCATTTTTTGTTCTTGTTGGCATACTGTGGTCTTGGATGACCGGCAACATCGAACACGGGCTCGCAATTGCTAGTGTGATGGGGTTCACTTCCACGGTCGCGATGGCGACGCTACAACTTTCAGCAACGAGTCGTGCGTCGATTCCTTGCCTGTGAAGAATCGACCAGGCGTTTTCAGACACATTGTCCACCCGAGCTCTATTGTCCTCTTCTAGTCGTAGATTTGAATTTCTAGGGATGACTGTGGCGGCATCAGTAATCCATTTCATTCCCTTTTCGTATCCACTGGCACGGTTGGCAACAGTACAATTAGTCACAATCAAAACGGCATTAGCCATCATGTTGGCTTTGGTACTCGATCAAGGGCATTTGAAGTGTGCCTTCGGATGGCTTCTTGGGAATTTCAGCCGAATTGCGAACGCAATTCTGATTGATTTCTTAATTCTTTTCTTCTTTTTGCCCCCTTTTTCTTTCTGTTCTTCTCAGTCTCCCTCCTCCTCCTTTTTTCTTTCTAATTTCTTTCAAATTTGGACAATTTCGAGGAATCATTTCATAAATGCACGAAGGTTGGCCTTGCGTTCTTGTACAATCGCTATGACGTGTCAGGCCGACAGTACGTCGGAAGCTAACTTCTGAGCAATTATTGGTGTCGTTTCTTGGGCAAGCTTATCTTGGTTGGGGTCACTGCTCTCGCATTTCGGCCGAATAAGAAACCGATGAAGACATGCAGCTGGGTGTCGGGATGAAAGTAGGGCAACCTATTGGAGTGAGTAGCTTGTCTTCCCATCCAATAGATTCAATCCCCAAGAAGAACACATGCATCACCCGAACCCAACCAAGCGGCCCAGCTCACATCGCTGCAAGCATATCCAATCTCGTCATGCCGCGTCAATTGAAAAGTACAATGCTTAATGCCCGACCACACCCAGGCTCAGTGCACTCAGCCTCCCTTCAAGAAGGTCTTCCAAATTCCCATGTCAATTGTGACAATGTTCTTCCTCTCTTTCATCTCACACACCAAACCAGGCTGTGCAGAAGGGAATGTAGAAAGCAATCACTATCACACACCATGGCGACTCTTTCCATCACCGGTCTTCACTCTTCTCTGGAGAGGCTGAGCCTCGATACTCCTCTTCCCTCTTTCCCCCCTGCTGACGTACTGGTACGTCCTCTTGATATCTTTCGCTCTTACATTGCGAAAATTGTTGCCGAGGTCACTGGATGTGACCCAGCTCTTGCGTACGAGGCGATTCAGACTACTGCTGCGATATCCATGGGAGATTTAGCAGTCATCCTTCCCCGCCTGAAAATCAAAGCTAATGCAGAGGTTGCGGCTGAGCTTCTGGCAAAGGTAAGAAGAACCTGTCGTTTGATTTCCCTAAACCAGGCTGATCAGATTGTGCAGTTCCCTAAGTCTCCTCTTTATACCTTTCCATTTGTTGACGGCATCCACATCCGAATTTTCTCCTCCCCCATTACGCTACCTAGGCTCCTCCTTCCCTTCATCGCGGACCGAAAGGAACTATACGGCGGTGATGAGTCATTCGGCCTTCGGCCCGCTCCTGACTCTGGAAAGCTGAAGGCTATCGTCGAGTTCTCCTCTCCCAATATTGCCAGCGAGTTTGAGGGTAGGCACCTACGCAGTACCATCAACGGCGCTGCCATCGCCAACCTGTATGAGCGCATGGGATGGGATGTCGTCCGCATGAACTACCTGGGCGACTGGGGCAAGCAAGTCGCCCTTCTTGCCGTCGGTTGGGAGAAGTTCGGCTCCGATGAGGAGTTTGAGAAGGATGCCATCCGTCACCTTCTCGACGTCTACAATAAGATCGTGGAAGCCTTCAAGCCTGAGCTCGAGGCCAGCCACAAGGCCAAAGCCGACAACAAGAGCACTGCCGAAATCGAGTCGCAAGGTATCTACGCTGAGCGCGATGCCTTCTTCAAGCGGTTGGAGGATGGCGACGCCGATGCGATGGCTTTGTGGAAGAAGTTCCGTGACGTCTATGTCGAGGACTACACCAAAGCCTACGCGCGTCTCGGTATCAAGTTCGATGAGTACAATGGCGAGTCACAAGTCACGTCCGAGTCCATTGCCGAGGTCGAGGCTGTCCTCAAGGACAAGGGTGTCCTCGAGGAGAGCGAGGGTTCCTGGGTCATCGACTTCAAGAAGCACGGCTCCAAAGGACTGAGCACCGCAGTATTGCGTAACCGTACCGGCACCACTATGTATCTCCTCCGCGACATCGCCAACGTCATCGACCTCGACAAGAAGCACTCCTTCGACAAGCTGATCTACGTCGTCACATCCGACCAAGATGCCCACTTCGCTCGCGTTGTAAAGGCCATCGAGCTCATGGGTCACGTTGACCTTGCCAAGAAGCTCCAGCACGTCGGCTTCGGCAAGGTACAGGGTCTCTCGGCGCAGCTCGGCAACGCGCATCTCTTTGGCGACATGATTGATCAATGTGCTGCTGCAGTGAAGACAGCCATGGCCGAGCAAGAGGGTGGTGCTCCAGCTGCCGCCGCTGAGCCTTTCGGTATCACCTCTTTGATCGCGCAAGACATGCACACCAAGCGCGGCAACGGCTACGCATTCGATAGCAAGAAGATGACGGAGTTTGAAGGAGACACCGGTGCTGCACTTCAGTTTGCATACACCAGACTCAAGTTGTCTTTGGGGCAGCTTGAAGCCGACCCCACGGCTCTGGCCGACGTAGACTACACACATCTGCAAGAGGAAGAGTACACAAATCTTCTCCGACTCATGGCGCAGTATCCCGACGTCATCAACGCTGCTTACAAATCTGTCGAACCTTCCGCCGTCCTCTCGTTCTTGTACCGTCTGGTCGAGCAGCTCATCGAGTGTCTTGATGTCGACGAAGACGAAGAAGCGCCTGAGGGTCCGGAAGTGGACCTTGCGAGGGCCGTGTTGTATGAGAATGCAAAGCAGGTGTTGGAAAATGGAATGAAGGTTCTAGGTATCCAACCATTGGCGACTTGAGTTGTATTGTATTGTTGTGCATTTATGCTGATCATCTGGAATGTTTGGCTTCGATGTTTGGCTTGTTTTGATTTTATGTCTTTATGACAACAACGCCTTGGAACAGTGGGCGGCTTCTACTCTTTGTTCATTGGCACAGACTGATGAGATGATGACCTGACGACTACCTACATGAGCACACCTCAACGCATTGGCTTCAGGGTTGTAGTTTACCGCGGAGCATAACAATTTGAAGATACTTGTAATCAAAACATTTGCTTGACGGAAACCGATTTCTTTTCGTTGACTGGCTGGACGTCTCTTGAATCACAGATGCTACATTTCTCCCCGCGATTTATTGTCGCTGACTGTGTACATCTGGACAACTCGCTTTATCTGGCACTGCTTGGAGCCTTTGAGCAAGTCTCAGTGGAGTTCCGGCTTTTCGCAACACTCAGTCTGGGGGAATTCTTCTTGTGCTGGCCATTTCTTCTACCTAGTGGTGGACATCTTCAATCATGGTCTCGTGCACTTGAAAGTTCGGATACTCAAGGAATACGTCAGTCCCCCACTACAACTGAATCACGGCAAGAGCGGTCCATCAGTGTGACTTCCTTCATTAAAATTCAAAGTCTCACTCGGCTGGGCTACAAAAGGGCCTCTTCTCTCCCTCATCTCCAACCCAAACCAACTTCCACACCTCATCGTCTTCATACCCATCTTTCGGCGTCATCATTTCTGCCGTCGTTGCCGCCATCGTCGTCCGCAGCCGTCGTCCGTTATCGTCGTCCGTTGCAGTCGTCCATCGCCGTCGTCCGTCGCCATTGTCCGTCGCCAGTTTCCCTTCCCCGGCTTCTCAACTTCCCCAAGTGCTTCAGAAGTTATTCACCTTGACGCTTTGCTCACCACCTTTTTTCTTCACTTGTTCAATTCACCTTTGTCTTTCCAGCTTGGTCAGCACGTCCGAAGTGCCGCACAAGCAACAACGCGTCTGCCAATCTTCATCTCCACGCGTGGGACCTCATCATATTCAATCTTGACCCCAACATCAACACCAACTTGCAACTATCACTACCTCTTGTTTCGATGAAAAGACCCCTTTTCACCTCGCAGCAACGCAATTAGGTTGGTTAGTCCTTTTTATTCCTCTCCTTCCTTCTACATGGGCTGATTCTGAACTATAAGAGCTCACTACCGGACGCCGACAGCCCTCCACAAACCTCCCCCTTAACACATCACAACAACACGACAACGATACAACAACATACAACATCCAACAACTTCTCTCTTCACCTCGCAACACCGTAACTGGGTGGACAGCTTCTTCCCTTTCCATCTTTTCCTTGAACACCAGCTGATTCTGAAGTATAAAACGACACCACCAGACGCTGACAGACCTCCACAAACCTCTCCCTCAACACATCACAACTACACAACAACCATACAACAACTTCTTTCTTCGCCTCACAATCGTAACTGGGTGGGTAGCTCCTTCCTTTTCGTCTCTTTCCTTTAGCATCAGCTGATTCTGAACTATAAAAGGGCACCACCGGACGCCGACAGCCCTTCATAAACCTCTCCCTCAACACATCACAGCCACACAACAACAACACCACAAGTCACTGGGCCTCACCCCCCTTCAACCATACATACATACACATCACACAACAACGACACCTCCACTACATACCGTCATGTCTGGCCGACGCGATAGAGGAACGGCGGTCATCACGCCGGTGGAGCGCGCCCGCCGCGCCGAGCGGGCTAAGGAGAAGATCCGCGAGGAGGTGACATTCACCCCCGCCCTTCTCGGCCGCGTCCAGTCACGCGTTGATGCGAACGCCTTCCGTCGCTGCATCTCGGACAACACCATCTACCAGTCCATCTGCAACTCGCTCAAGGACCAGAACCTCCCCGAGCGCGAGCGCCGCCCCGACCTTGTCGACTTCCTGGCCCTTGAGGCCATTCTCCCTGTTCAGTACAACGGACAGTACAACAAGGTGCTTAAGGATCTCTTCGTTCGTTGCCACACGATCTCCTGGGTCAAGGAGGCCATCCTCAAGGCCAACCACGACTGGTTCCAGGACCAGCTGAAGGAGTCGAAGGACTTCATTCGAACCATGATCAACAAGGTCGATTCCCAGCTCCTGGAGATTATCCTCGAGGACATTGAGACCAGCTTCTGGCGCGAGAACATCAAGGACCACGTTCTCTACAAGAAGGTCTACCACAAGCTTCTGTCCGACACCGCCCTCACCCAGCGCGACGTCCTCACTGTTGTCGCCATCAACGGAGGCAGATACCCCACCGAGATCTTCCGTCACCTCGTCATCAAGCAGAACTCCGACATGCTCAACTTCGGCAACAACATGCACGCCCGTCACGATCTCTACGAGGATGAGGAATACCGTGGCTCGGCTCCGGCCTATGTTCCTCAGGCCACTAACACCTTGCAGGGCCTGGCCCCTAGCGCCACCGCGGTCCCTACTGCCGCCGCCCCTACCAGCTCTGCTGCCAGTGCCACCGATAGCATCTCTGACCTTGAGGCCATTGCCGAGGCCATGGGAGACAAGAACAAGAGTCGCGAGATGCGCAAGAAGATCCAGGAGATGAAGGCGCTCATGGGCGGTGACAACCTCCGAACCGTCCGTGGGGGCCGCGTCCAGAAGCCTCAGAAGAGCACTCAAGGACGACAGGTCATGCAGTCAATCGAGGAGGACGACGACGACGACGAGGACGGCGACGATCCTGTGGTCACCAAGAAGGAGCAGTTCAGCCCTGGCACCAAGGCGCCTGCCCGTGCTAAGGGTGGTCGCAAGACTGGCTAAAGGCATCTGTATTTCTCGAGCGAACAATTGCACCAAAGCACACGGGCATCCATTTGGAAGGAAGGAGAGACTGTATAATACAGAAAGGAGCTTGAATCATCTCTTCCAGCGGTAGTTAGCAATCGGAGCCCATCATTTCTGCTCTCTGGCGTCCCAAGCGCCCTCGTCCGGCCTCGCTGTCACAAGTGTTTCTTCATGGCTCTGTGATCTTTGTCCTTGTTCCAGATGTTTCACTGTCTCTTCTGTTCTGCACTGCCCCTGTTCTTTGATCTGTCTCTTGTCCTTGTCATGGGGAACCTGAGTACTACGTATCTGTTCACTGTTCGACGTCTTCAGAATCTTGAAGCTCTTGAATCTCTGCAAGATGCTTTCACATAGGCAACAGGCAGTGTCTACAAGACCGCGAAACCATTTTTGAAACAAGCGGTACACTGCGGCCTGCGCTGCTCGTGTCCGTACGGAGTAGATTCATTCATTAAAGTAGGTAGTCATGTCATGTTGCGATCAAGTTCCAACTATCATCCTCTCCCCTTCAAACCTGCTCAGGTTCCCTCGGATTGCTCGTTACCACGAACTCCGTCTTCTTGACGATAACCGGCGCATCCAGGTGATAATCCGTGCTCCCATCATCAGAGCTCTTCCCCCTTCTTGAGCCGCCCTCGATGCCGACCTCCGTCTCGTTGCGGTCGATCCCGCTGCTCAGGGGCTGCATGCCGCTCATCCCCGGCCGCCAGCTCTGCAGCGCGTATCTGCTTCCCACATTACCGTTGCCGGTCGCGGCACTGCGTCCGTAGCCGCTTGCGCCGCCGTATTTGTTACTCCTGCTCCCTGATCTGCTCTTCTCGTTGAAATACTTGACTAGCGGCGCGAGGGTGGGCACGCAGGTGACGATGATTCCGAGGTTGTTCTCGACGGTGGACCACATGATGAGGGGGGCGGAGTCGAGATAGTTGGCGAGGGAGTGGACGGTTTGGATGCGGATGATTTGGATGACGGTGATAAAGGCACCGAGGCCGAAGAGGCCGAGCAGTACGAACTTCTTGCGCTTTTGGATCTTCGAGGTTGCGAGAACGGGGAATGGTAGGAACATGCTGTTGGATATCTGTTAGCTGCTGAAAATAAGAGAAGTCAAAATGAGCAGGACTTACACAACGATATCGAAGACAATTGTCAAGGCAGCCATGCTGGTGTAGAACGGAACGCCTGGAATACAAGAGCCGTTGGTGATGGTAGGATCCCACTGTTTAGCGATCTAGATGCTGTTAGTGTTGGAATTCAATATTGACTTCGAGAGTGCGTCATACCGGCGTGCAAAGGTTGATCTGCACAACCAAGAAAGCAATGTGGTAGGCAATACAGAGACCAATGGTCGCAAATGTGCTCCATCTGTAGATGCCCTTTGGAATGAAGCGCAGATATGACAGAAGTAAGCTGAGCTTAAAGCCAAGGATGCTCGAGATGTAGCTTTCTGACGTTAGAAGAGATTGCCTTGGAGTAACGAAGAAAAGCTTACAATGGAGCACCAGCGTATTGCAGAAGACCGAACTCGTAGAGATTCTCTTCCGGCATGTCGGTCAACTTCTTCAGGCCAAGACCCCATTTCGTTTCTACATCAAAGTGTCAGAATCTAGTTGGATCTGTCGTTCAGGGAAAATCAACTTACGCATGATGCTCACGACGGCAAAGCCAGCGGCGCAAAACTAAAGCGTCATTGTTAGTTCAAGCCCCTTCTTGCTTCGTAGACTTTATCTTACCCAGGTAACAACGATGACCCAGTCATCTGCATCAATCATGGTCAGCACACTTTCCTCTCAGCAGTCGAGTCGTTTGTACTTACCGGACCCAGTTGCCTTCAGCATCACCATGCGGACGTACAGCCGCAAGGCCATAATGACCAGCGACAAGGCCGTGAACACAATCGCAATAGTCGCAATCTTGGGTCCATCGGTATCCGTCCCCGGCGGGGTGTTGTATGTCCATGGCGGTGAACTCATGGCTGTGATCGACTCTCGAAATACCCTCCTTTGGGAATCCTTGAGGGCAACTGGCTGTTGCGGTGAGCTATAGCCAGCGGGTAAGGCTGAATATCTGGCGTGCTGACTATCTCAAGAGGAGGTTGAGGGGACGGGAAGTGGGAAGCAGCCACTGCTAGCCGATCGAACCGACGCGTAGCCCCGGGTAGGGAAGAAGGAGTCCAGGCGCAGAAAGTGGACGTGGACGGGAGTGGCGGAGCCCGGGTTGGCTTTAGACCGCTTTATCTGGGCAGGCCTTCGTTCATAACTTCATCAGACGAGGATTTGCGTTCGTTCTTGCCAGTTCTTCATTAGACGCGCCAAGAAGGAGAAGTGGAGGGTGTGGGAGATAAGAAGACTAATATTCTTTCAAAGTTCAGCATGGCCTACCTTCCCCCCGAGCAACTCTCTTTCCTCGTCGGTTCCGACGTCTTGGATTGGGCTCCAGTCCCGACCGTTTGGACGAGAAAGGGCGTCCCCTGTCGGAGGACAGGCAAGATATCACACTTGCAGTAACGGCCAAGCCGGCTGCAGGTGCGAACTCTGTGTGGTATCTAGCCCGAATGTATGAGATGTGGGCTGCGCCATCTTGTTCGGCTTCATCCCTCGGATCATCAACAAGGTAGGAGGTCCGTCTATCCCTCCACTCACGCTCGTACTATGCCATTCGGTTCGCGTTTGTAAGCATCTTGGGCAAGAACCACGAGGACGGGTCACGGAATACGGGGTACGAGGGCAAAAGGCCATGAGAGCAGACCCTTTGCTCTTCGCCCCCCGCCGGAGACCGTGCCGACGTTGCATTTCAGGAGCACGTCCTGGAGACGAGCCGGCCCCGGCCTGCATCTTGCAAAACACATCGAGTTGCGACCAGTCACTTGAAGCTTCGCCTGGACGAGGAATTCTAGGGTTCTAGAAGCAAAGCTGGCCGCGGCACGCCGGAACCATGCACCGCTGCAGGTCCCCTGAGATGCACTATGCAGTACATTACATTGTACGCGGCACTAATTAGCGCAGGTCCAGGGATGGTGGTGATGGGAAACTTGATTTCTCCCACTCGGGAGCTTTGTGGGAACGCCGTTTCTGACAGAGAAAGCTATGACTGGCTGCTGGCGGATGTTGGCAAAGCCACCTACGGATGGCGTTGGCATCTGAGTCCCAACCACGGAGTCCTTCCGAACAGACGAAGTTGCAGTTGCCACATGACCAAGATGAAGGGACAAAGAGCCTCAGTCTAAGCCAGACTCGGGCGACAGGTCCTTCCCAGTCTCCTGGACTCTTTTACGACACGGGAGTGATATATCACATTGGGGGCTAGAATGGCGTGTTGAAGAAGTGCGCACAGGTTCAGAGGTGACAGCCGGGAATTTTGACAACTTGGCGGGCTAACTTCACTCAGGTCTAGCCTCCAAGTCTTCAGCGTGTAGCTTGCATAGTGGATCGAAGCGCACCCGAGGTAGCCCGAGTTGGTCTGTGTCGCGATGACAAGTCAATTGTGGCATACGAGGATATCCCTGTCCGAGACACGCCGGTTCGGGCAATTGTCCATGTGTGGTAAAGTTCGTCTGCTCCGGTATCGACCAGCCATCCCTATAAAAGCAGGTTGTCTCAGTAAAAAAGGCTCTTCCTTGAGGGAAATTCTGGTCGCAACGTTTCAACGGCGCGTTAGTTGGCGTTGGATAAGTCTCATGGGTTCCAGAGAATTTGCTTTTCTTCATCAAACATCAGGTTCCAACACACAAAAGTTCGCCTGGTTGAAGAAGTTGCTGTGCCACCACGTGGGACCTGGAGTGCCGACTTGGCCTGAGCCCTTGGGGCAGCCCCTGCTGCCGGTCCACACAGGAAAGGGAAGTTCCAGAAGTTCTCCGGAATTCCGCTTTTCAGGTGAGCATACAGGGTGAAGGATGCACTTTGCAGGTGAAGGACTTGCAGTCAGCCCAGTCCCCCCAGGCTCCCACGGAGCAACCCCCAACTTCGGGGTCCAGCGGAGCCAAGAAATTAGCTTTTAGACGTGGGCTGCGATATCAGGGGATGGAAGCATCCCGTGAGAGCCGTCCATGGCCTCGATTTTTTTGCGAGCGCTTTGACGTTGGGAGATTTGCGGTCGTATGCTCCATTCTTAGGGAAATCATCGTGGTCTTTTGCGGATTTTGCTTCGCTTTCGGATCCGAATGCTGACGGTCAGATGGTATGGTGGTGGTCAGCCACACAACACGGGGTGGACCGAAAGATCGGGACGGGACGAGAGTCTGTGCTGTTGTTGTCAATCTGACTTTACCAACGGTGTGGCGGCCGTTGTCTCTGTCTGTGCATAAGCTCTCACTTGCACAACTCCTGTCATCTCTTGTCGTCCATTTCAACCATGGATGATCGTAGACGGGTTACTCCAGTGCAACCATCAGATTAAAGGCAACATCAGCATCAAGCCCGTATGTTTACTCCACGCAAACACAAATCCTCGAACAGCTCGAGTTTGGACGAATGTTTCGATTGACATGGCTCGCTGCCTCATTCGTCAGACCAAAAGAAAGCATCCGTTGGGAATCTGGACTACCAGCGAACTATGTCACCCAAAGCCAGGAACTGGAGTCGCAAACATGTCGCAGTTAGTCAAAGATTGACCAGATGTATCGGCTCCGATCGAGGGTTTTTACCAAGGTATAGCCGGCCCTCCCATCATCCATGGGCCATGCGTAACGGTCGCCATCCGCGATGCTGCCCCCCGCTCTCGAGATGTGGCGCCTCGTACGATGCGGCTTGAACCGAATCTTGGAAAGGACTTTGTGTTGCACGGCTGATGACGAATTTCAGGTTAGACCACCGCGAGGCCCCTGCTATTCCCCTGAGAAAAGATGAGGGGCTTCTTAGTGATCCCCTTCTAAACGACCGGGATGTGGCTCGCAGAATCCCCACTGCCGGCGTGGGTTCGATTAGACTTCGACTCAACACATCCCCGCAGCTTCAATTTCCGACCGAGGTCGCGCCCGACGATAACACGCTAGAGACTTCAAATTCGCCGAGGCAAACTCCGGATCTTCTTGCGTGCGGGCAGTCTCTATCCGCACCAACGAAAGACGCAAGATGTTGTCGATCGAAAACCACCAAGAGAGAGGGTGTGTGGACGATGCCTCACGCTGGTAGCGAGCGGGAGTCTGCAAGGACGCCTGCGAGTTCTGCAGCACTTGGGACGGAAGCGAGAGGACCAAGCTTTATCTGCCGGGGCACCTGACTCCTTTGATCTGCAGCGGCTCGAGGTCCCGCTGAACAAGACTCTTGCTCGACGCAAGCCCGCGGCGTGGAGCTTCACCGAGGTCAGCCAGACCAGGCCCAAAATCCACCATCATACCATGAGGACGGGATTCCCATGGTCCGAGGCTCCAGTGCCTTGATATGGCGGAAGTCGGAGCTCAACAACGCCGCCCGACGCGACAAAGAATTGGTAGCGGAGACTGGACTTTACAGAAATGTCCACCGAGGCATCCAGCATTCACCGTCCCCCCTTGATTTCCGGTCGATATCTAGGTCGGTATTGTCCTCGTTCCTGATCCACCGCCCCCAACGCTTAGCCTACCCAGGGACAAGTCCAGGCAAGGGGGCCAAGGAGACCAGCCACAAACGGCACTGCATTAGCATCGATCCTGGGCTTTTGATCCCTCTCTATCATGGCGACCTTGCGAGCAGTATGGATTCATCAGCACCAAGTAAGGCCGTACGCGGCAAACTTCCACTAGTTCGAGGGGGCGAAGTCGTCTTATAGGCTCCCAATCTCGGGTCAGCCATCCCAGTCGGGAAACGACTTCACTAGGATATGAGCGATGGAACCTACATGCCGTAGTCCCGGAGGCCGGGTAAACGCAGTCTGCAGACTCGCATCGTACTAAAATGGCCGCCCTTGGCCGCCGGCGAGCAGAAAAAAAACTCTCTTTTGATGAAGGGATCCAGCGGCGATACACTCTCTTTTACTCTCCCTAGCCGTCAAGCGTGCCGATCTTGTGCCTCTTTGTCACTCGTCGCGCGTTGTCCTCTCGTTTCCCTCCTCCCACCTTCCCACCTCACGGCCGAAAAGTCAACATGAAGAGCTTTGTCCTCCAAGCGGCCCTTTTCGGCGCCGCTCTCGCGGCCCCCAACCGTCCCGGCTCCGGCTTTGTTCCCTTCGCCGAGCGTGCCACGGACTGCAAGTGCTTCCCCGGTGACAGCTGCTGGCCGTCTACTGAGACTTGGAATGCCCTCAACACCACCGTTGGCGGCAGACTGATTGCCACCGTCCCTCTGGGCTCGCCTTGCCATGACCCTACCTACGATGCTGCCACTTGCGCTACGCTGCAGAGCGAGTGGCAGGACTCCGAGATCCAGTATGTTACAGTCCTTGACCGTTGTTTGATGATAGCCATCTAACAGTCATGCAGCATGGAGTCCTCCTCTTCCATCATGGCTCCCTTCTTCGCCAACCAGAGCTGCGACCCCTTCCAGCCGGAGTCGCGTCCCTGCCTGCTGGGCAACTACGTCGTTTACGCCGTGAACGCCACCACGGCCGAGCACATCCAGGCCGCTATCTCCTTCTCTCAGGAGCACAACATCCGCTTCGTCGTCCGCAACACCGGCCATGACTACCTTGGTCGCTCCACCGGTGCCGGTGCCCTGTCCGTGTGGACTCACCACATGAACAGCGTCGACATCGTTGACTGGGCTACCGCTGCCTACACCGGCAAGGCTGCCAAGATCGGCGCCGGCACTCAGGGCTTCGAGGTTATGGAGGTTGCTCACAACGCCGGTCTTGCCGTCGTCGGCGGCGAGTGCCCTACTGTCGGTATCGCCGGTGGCTACACCCAGGGCGGTGGTCACTCTGCCCTCTCGACCTCCTTCGGTCTGAGCGCTGATAACGTCCTCGAGTGGGAGGTCGTCATCGCCAACGGCACCCTTCTGACTGCCTCCAAGACCGAGAACGCCGACCTCTTCTGGGCTCTGTCTGGCGGTGGCCCCGGTAACTGGGGTGTTGTCACCTCCATGACCGTTAAGGCTCACGCTGACGCTAAGGTCGGAGGTGCTACCCTCGTCATCATGGCCGCCGACAACGACAACGACGCCTTCTTCAACTCCATCGACGCCTTCCACGAGGAGCTCGCCGGCATGGTCGATAACGAGACCATGGTCGTCTACTACTTCGGCGCCACCTTCTTCCAGATCGCGCCCCTGAACGCCTTCAACAAGACCTCCGACGAGGTCAAGACCATCATGGCCCCCTTCGTCGCCCGCCTCGACGCCCTCGGCATCACCTACACCGTCAACTACTCCGAGTACGACAGCTACTACGGCCACTACGACAAGTACTTCGGCCCCCTGCCCATCGGCAACATCCAGGTCGGCATCGCCCAGTACGGCGGCCGCCTCATCCCCCGCGACAACATCACCAACATCGGCTCCTTCTCCCGCAGCGTCGCTGCCAAGGGCGCCACCTTCATCGGCGTCGGCACCGACGTGAGCAAGTTTGGCAACAAGGACACCAACTCCGTCACCCCCGCCTGGCGCAACACCCTCGTCCACGCCACGCTCACCACCGTCTGGAACTTCACCGCCCCCTGGGACGAGATGCTCGCCAAGCAGACTCTGATGACCGACGTCATCATGCCTGAGATCGAGGCTCTCACCCCTGCTGGTGGCGCGTACATGAACGAGGCTGATTTCCAGCAGCCCAACTTCCAGAAGGAGTTCTTCGGCAGCAACTACAACTCCCTGGCGTGTCTGAAAAAGAAGTGGGATCCCGAAGGATTCTTCTATGCTCGCAACGCTGTTGGTAGCGAGTCGTGGAGCGTTGCCAACGATGGCAGGATGTGCCGTGTTTAAAGTGTGAAGGAACAGAGATACAATGTAATGAACAAGAAATAAATTTGATCCGTCTGTCAGGATACTGTGTCCAATGTCTTCACTTGTGTCTGTTTGGTTGCCTGCAATCGTGAATCTCTATCGTTCAGCATCCAGAGCCTCCAGTCGCAAGTGCAATGACGCAAATGCAATGACCAAATGGAACAGACAGAACGAAACGAGCAACGACAACCGCGTGTTATGAACATCATACTTCACCTGTATACACTGACTTCATCACTCTCTTCTCTGTAAGAACGTACGTATTACCTATAGACCAATCACTGATTACTCCGTACTTCAGGGCCAAATCATGGACGCTTTGCTGCAGGACTGTTCACACCCCACGCAGACTGGACTCTGACCTCGCCGGTCTCAAGTGGCTTACGAAAAAATACATGGTCTGAACTTGGAACAAGAACGACTTATCAACAGCCATGCTCAGCTTAACATTCTCAACCTCTTTCAAATCAACCGTCAAGAGTTAACATAGCTGTTTGACCAACTTGAACCCGATGTTAGGTTCACACAGGGAAAGGACGCTGGAAGTTAGCTGCAGGATAGTAAATAATCCAGCCAGGTATTTCCGGAACCATTCGGGCAAACAGAGACAGCACAGGTGACAGGGGTGAAAGATACAGCGGACGATATTATAGGACAATGAAACGCGATAGGGACGACGAGGGGTGAAGATGGAGTATGGCAATTGGGGATGGAGACGACAGCGACGACGACTGCTCCTGACACGGGTAGCACTGGGGGTCGAGATCAACTGGCGTGAAATTAACCATTCAGATGAACAGCGTTTGCATATTCTGTTCAGCGATTGCTACAGCGCTGTCTTCAGTCACTCATTTCGCTCAGCGTTGACTTTGTTTTGTTTTTCCTTCAGCAAAAGTCAGTTTTCCATATTACGTGCTTCTTTCCATAATATATCATCGTCGCACATTACAATGCCCAACTCAGACGTTTGACTCCATCGCAACCGCGACATGTGTGGCCCTATCATGACCATGGCATACCTACCTAGTAATCCTAGTGATTTCTGAATTTCACATTCCGCCTAACATGACTTACATGTAAATGTGAAGACTAGCTAAGACTTTCAACCACATAAGCCTCGTACGAAGCCACTGGTAATCATGTATCCTTTGATGCAATTGCCATACTCCGTCTATGTAGTCGGAAATATGCAAAGCTATCGCGGGTAATCCCCATGCACCAAAACTGTGGTGTGCGGTGGGCGGTGACGGAAACCTCTCGGTAAACCCGATGACGACGGGACTAATGGTTTCGAGCCCTTCATAGCATAGCAAATAATCATATTCCCTGGCTCGGTCTTTGCGTATGCTGTTGCTCTCGTCCTTCTGGACTTAGTCGATGATAAAGTGTGGTAAGGTGTATTCCTGGTTTCCCGAAGGCTGCTAACATTCCTCTTTTCTCACAATCTCGACGTCACAGATCTGCGAAGAAAAAGTTAGAAGGGAAGAAAGAATCTATGAATACTAGCTCAGCTGTCTGCAAGCCTCCCTGTCCAATGGCCATACTCACTCATTTCCTTCATCATCATAACTTTAGGTCTCAGAGAACAGCTGATTCCAGCCAGAATGATAGTGGAAACAATGGACACATGCCTCGGTGTTTTCTCCCGCTTCAACTATCGAGACCATGTTGCTCAGGTTCGCTGAAGCTCATTCATTCGAAGTCTTCCACTTCGGACACTGCCTCTCAAAGATTGCTGCTCACCATCATGGGAGTTGTATTCATACCAACTGTTTGACGTCTCTCTCAGTTTTTTACTTTTTATTCTCATGGTTTGGCTACTTGAGTGAAAGTCGACAGCGGCTTCAACGGACGGAACCCCCGATACCCACAACGGAGTTGGATGTCCGTCGCTCAACGGTAGCCGAAAATGGAAAGGGTGGGTCTTCATCACGCTTTGTGAGTGGACGGAACTGCAACTCCATCATGGGTCCAGCCCCGGTCCTCACCGGGCATCGCGAACGACTTGCTTCCCTCAACTTTGATCATTTGCTTCATTTTCCGATGCATCAGAGGAATCGCCTCTTAGTTGTCTCCGATATCGCTCCCTATCATGCCTAAGTATGCACGAGTTTCAGCGACCGCTTTCAGAAGACCGTCAACGCCCTGTATGGGATTATGACGAGCAACGGAGATTGAACTCCACGGGTAGTCGCCCTACCATCTTCCACATACGAGCCGGCAAGATGATGCGATATAAATACCGCAGCTGTTATCTAGGCCTACTTTCTTCATCGCTCAGCTTTTTCTGTAACTGCAACCCAAATTCCAAACCATGGCTCCTTCTAGCGTTCAAGACCTGTTCGACGCCGAGCCAATGACTGCCACCAAGGTCTGGAATGGCTCAGTTGCCGCTGTCAGTTATCACAACGCGAACTTCGAAATCTTCCGCCGTCTGGTTCCTCTAGCATCCGATGGCAAGATAACACACCTTAATGCCGGCTTCATGCCCCCGTCAAACCTCATCGTGGACGAAGCCATCCGCCGCTTCTGCTCGGAATCTCTTCACCATCCATCACCCAAAGCTTGCTGGCGTCAAGACGTCGAGGCCGTCCGTCAGCTTTTGGCTCGGTACATCAACACAGATCCATCGTCAATAGCCTTTGTCCGCGACACGACAGAGGGCCTGGGAAGCTTCATCCACGGGTTGAAGTTCGAGCCTGGAGATAATGTAGTCATCCTAGACTGCGAGCATCCGAACCAGGCATTCGGCTGGATGGCACTTCGTCCCCTCGGCTTGGAGGTCCGCTTTGTCCCGACGGACCCTGAAAGACCTGTCGCCGCCAACGCGAAAACCTTCGCCCCCTATGTCGACGACAGGACCAAAGCCATTGGCTTAAGCTCAATCATGTTCCATAGTGGACAATGGAACGACATCGCAGATGTTTGCTCGGTCTACAGACCCATAGGCATCCACGTCCTTGCAGATTTAACTCAGCAAGTCGGGTTCGCAGACGTTGATGTCCAGGCCCTGGGCGTCTCAGCAGCTGCTTTCAGCTTACACAAGGGCCTCAACACACCAACGGGCTTCGCAGCCCTCTATGTCGATTCGGCCGTCGTCAAAGAACTTGACCCAACGCCGCCACTTGTAGGCTACGGAGGCGTGGCCAGCGTTAGCGACTCAGAAGACTTCATGATTCCGGAGGGACCGATCGTCTTCCATCAGACTGCTCGTCGATATGAGCACGCTAACATGAGCTTCATCTCGGCCGTTGCTGCTCGAGCATTCCTCCAATTTTACCTCGAGGTAATGCGGCCCAAGAATGTCGAGAATCATCTTTATGGTCTTGGAGATGCTTTACGCGAGTCTTGCGCCGAGTTAGGTATCAGCGTCTTGGGGCCGAAGGAGAGGAGGCAACATGCGCCACATCTACATGTTCTTCAGCTTCATGATACTCGTTGGCTTGAACATTTGACGGCTTCCGGGGTGGTTGTGACGAGGTTTAGGTCAGGAATAAGGGTGTCATTTGGGTTCTATAATAACCTGAGTGACGTGGACAGACTGGTAGCGGTTCTCAAGTCGGGAATTGCATTGGGCATCTCTTCAAGTTCTGCCTTCACAGACGTTTCTTCCTGAGCTCATCCCGACAGAAGAGGGACAAGGGTCGAAAGTTTGGTTTGGACGTCGCAAGGTGTCTGTCACAGCATCATTCCCATCATCTTACCTTTTTTTCGTTTTCCGTCGTAGTCTCCTGTCGACGTCTCCCGTCATCTTACTTATCCTTGTTCTTGTTTTCGTTCCCCATCACTGCCTGATGTCTCCGGCTCCCAGTTTCACATGACATACCACAATCGATGCAATATGTACTTGAATTAGAAGACTAGTCCATACTTTATCATAATCTAATCGTTTCTCTTTCTGTACAATGGGTCCAGGGTTGTGTCTGAGTAGGCGCAGTATGTGGTTGTTCAATAACTGTGCTGACGGCAAATCTCTCAAGCTGCATACATAATTTGACGCTCAAAGAAAAGGGAAATCGTTTTGCTTCGGTCTAAATCGAAATCTATGTGCTCGACTATGACTTATTGGTGTTGGATAGTGCTCGTTTTTGAGGCCGTGATCGGATGATGACCTGGGTGACTCCCTGTTTGTTCATGGCGGCATTAGCGCTGTTCACGCCCGTACTTCAGGCGGGACGCGACCGCTACCCCCGCAACTTAGCTTCTCCAACTTTCAACGACACCCGAACTTGTCCGTCACTCATTCAAGCCCTTCATATCATGCCCTCCCCGAGCAAGCCAGTGAAAAGAATCTCGTGCGCCGAGTGACTCTCCAAACCTTTTACTCGAACGTTTGCTGATATACCGCAGGTGTAAGCGATGCCAATACCGAAAGGTAGGTTGCTCCATCACCTCAGCACAACCGTACTCCGGGATCTGACGAGTCTCCCCCCAAGTTAAAATGCTCCCGCACAGAACCATGCCAGAACTGCGTCACCTCAAAGACCGCATGCGAGTACCGCGAGGTCGACCGCAAGAGAGTGCCAGTCTCACACGAATACGTCGCCAGCCTGGAAAGCCGCCTCTCCTGGTTCGAGTCATTCGTCAAGAACCTACGGGCCGCATCGCCCGAGCAGCGGGAGGAGATGCTCAAGTCAACCGCCTTGGACGACAAGTCGCCCAAAAGTGAGACGCAGGCCCCTGGAGAGTACATTGCCCAGATCGGAATCCATGCAGGTAACCAAGCCAATCTCGAACTCGGGCTAGAGGGCTCGCTAGTCTACCACGGCGCGACAAGCATCTTCCGCGCCGAGGCAGAGCATGGGCAGAAGGACATCGCCGACCGCGTTGGCCAGGGTTACTACAACGGCGTCGAGTCGAATTTTGAGAGCGTCATGGAGCATTTCGGGATCGGCATGCATGATGAAGTCGTCATGCAGTCGTTGACGCAGTTTTTCCGGTGGCAGTACCCTCACTTCATGTTCATTTACCGGGAGGCCTTCCTAAGGGACCACTTTGGGAACAGGAAGAACGGAAAGTACTGGTCTTCGGCGTTGTTACTGTCTATATGCGCACTGGGGGCTCTTGTGTCGCTTGATACGAAGGAGTCGAGCGATCAGTTCTTTTTGGCGGCTGAGAGTATCATTATGGTGACTGGTTTGACGAGGCCGTCCATCGCGACCGTTCAAGCGTTTCTTTGTTTGGCCTTCTACGAAATTGGAAGGGGCAATCTGTCAAAGGGATGGGGGTACTCGGGTAAGATCGAACAGAAAGCACCCCATCACGTGGTCTGGGCTTGCCCAAGCTGAAGATGAAAGTTGCACCTAACAACAGACTCAACAGGCATCGCCTTCAGGATGGCTCAAGACCTAGGCTTCCAGAGAGACCCTAAGGACTGGGTCCAGCACGACTCCTCCCTCGCTACCCCAGAAGACGTCGAGATACGTAGACGCATCTACTGGGGCTGCTACATCTCCGACAAGCTGATTAGCCTCATCCTCGGTCGGCCGGTGTACCTCGTCTACGATGAAGCGGAAGTGCAGCCCATGGAGACTCTGCCGTAAGTCACTTGGACCCCTGATCATCTTCATACTGACAAGACCAGTGAGCCACCTGAAATGGCATCGTGGCGACCGGTCGGCTTCGGCGACGAAGATACTCAGTCAACAAAGGCAACTTCCATGATTCCATATCTCCACGAGCAGATCCGCCTGTCACGTATCATCGAGCGCATGATGACGACCCTATTCAGCCCTCGATCGCATCTCGACGACATCAGCCGCCGGCTATGTTTCGACAACCTCAACCTCGAGCTGAACCGCTGGCGGGAATCTCTCCCCGACTTTGCGAAGTGGCTTAAATGGGGTCCTTCATCAAAGCCGATACCCGGAGTCTTTGCCCTGCAGTGAGTATCTCCATCCGCCATCGGATTCAAGATGGGCGACTGAAAGACCGCAGCCTCCTTTTCCACAGCGCCCGCATCGCTTTAAACTACGACCAGGCCATCGCGACACGCGGAAGCGAGTCGGAGGAGAGGTCGCGAGTGTACTGCAGTACGTCAGCTACCGACGTGACGTCGCTCCTACGCACCTACCGGACCCAGTACGGCTTGCAACACGCGCCCCTTGTTTTTGTATACGGCGCGGTGCAAGCGTGTCGCTCGGCAAAGGCTTTTGGGATCGCGGAGGAGTTGCAGTATCTGAATCAGACACTTGGAGAGTTGTCATCGATCTGGGGCCTTTCTCGGGAGGTTCTCCGGCGCTTGGGTTGATGGTTTCTTGTAGTCGGCGCAGGATAAATACTTCAAATTCCATCGCAATCCACGCCTCTCGGTCTACAATCTTGATTATTCCCTTGATTCGGTTGGTCTCCAAACTGTCCTGCTTTTGGGGCCTTGACATTTTGCAGGCCTTCCAGCAAGCACTACGAACCGAGGATGACTGGTTTCGACACGAGACGACATGAGTTTTATTTCGAATGATCACACTCACGATTGACCCGGAACCCAAGACTACCCTAGTCCTGATCTTGTTGTCTCACAATGCTTTTCCTTCTGGTCGCGATCGGAATGTGACATGATTGAAAAAAGTGAGAACTCCCCTCAGCCAGAATGGGAGGCCGGACAGGGGTGTCGCATCCCGGTCTATGTGGTCCAACTGCCTGGCTATGTTACCTCGGCGCTTATCGTTGAGTTCTGACAGATGCGATGAGACCCGCGGAATGTGTACCCATCTCCGTTTCTCGTGCTGTTATTGAACATCCATTTTTCACAGAAAATTACATGATGAAGCAAAGTATGATTCAGGAAGAAAACAAGATGTGTGGCCTTGCCGCGCTTGACTCAAACTCGAGTACCCGGGTTCTCGCACCCTTGATGTCCACAGACCCCGAGTTCCGGGTACAGCATCTCCCCCGCCAAGTGCGCATGTCAAGCACGGCCAGTCTATCTCATGTGGACTGAGTTTGTTCAACTCCAATTGGCCGTCGTCACGATCGCGCCCGTAGGACCTGTGGACTTCGCCCCCCAGAGGACCAAGCATCGCATTGCCGTCGGATGTGGACCATTGGAGCACAACGGCTGCGAACGAGTCCTCCTCTGCACACGTGGCCGTATTTCGAGGGACAAGAACAGGCTGGTAATCTATTAATCAGCCTTTCCAACGGGCTTGCTGTCTCCACGATCTGCTTGCCATGATGAGGTAGGCTGTCCAAAGTCCCCAACAGCATCGTCCAGGTAGCAAACAGACGAAGGAAGCATCCACTTTGATGTGCTAATTGGTCAAAAGGCCCCTGATATCACCGCTCTCCAGTCGACTCTGTTGGCGCTAAATCCGGGGAGGTTAGACACGACGAGGATCCCCAGCCGTTCAACAGAAGCAAACACATCGGAGCCTGCCTCCGCCTCCGAAATGTGCCTCCTTACACCAGGCCTACAAAGCAAACATCGTTTGACAAGCGGGGTGGGAGGTCCACCACACACGAGAGCGTGTCCTGTGGCAAGCAAACGACGTCTCCCGAAACGGCAGGACTCCAAGAGCCTCCAACGGAGATGCAGCTAGATATCCAGGCGTGGGGACTCGGGCCAGGGGTTCATGCAGTTTGCTGCTCCCGCGGTGCGAATCGCGGCTCTTGCTCTCGACCCACGCGGCCCCAGATCGGGCATCTGAGTGCGCTTTCGATGGAGCAGGACGTGAACTTGCTGCGCCGTCAAGACGCAGCCATTGTTGGTGCAAGGTTCAATCTATTATCTCGCAAGAGCTGGTGAACGACGAGCGCAAACCCGCCGACCCCTTGCGCCCGTGTAGCTCGCACTTCGCGGGGCCCCCGACAAGTCTTAAGCCTGGTCCCGTCCTCTTCATACCTATCCGGTGAAGTTACACGTCCCTCCTTTCCCGGATCCCTCCATCTCTAGCAAGTAGCAACCATGGCTGAAGTAGACAACCTCATCGCCAGCCTCAACGACATCCACGTCCAGGACCTCCCGGACAATGCGGACCGCGTGCGCGTCCGGGATGCGCTCCTCCACGCCCTGAGGCGGATGCAGACGCCGTGGGACATCGCCTGGGACCACGTCGTGACGCGCAGCGGAGTCAACGCCGCGATCAAGACGCTCATCGACGCCGGCGCGTTCAAGAAATGGGACGAGGCCGGCGGCGGGCCAATAACCTGCGTCGAGCTCGCCAAACTCACAGGCGCCGACGAGACGCTCATCCGTACGTTTCCACCCTGCCTCCTCCCCTCTCAAAGCTGACATCTCCCACCAGGACGCCTCATGCGCTGCGTCGCAGGCCAATGCCTCGTCATCGAAACCGACCTCGACACCTACACCCGCACGCCCTGGGCCGCCGCCCTCGCGACCGACCAGGGCCTGCGCGCGTGGTACGCCGGCTTCTACCACGGCCTCGTCGCGCCCATCCTCATCTCGCTGCCCTCCTTCCTCAAGGCGTCCAACTTCCGCAACTCGACGGACAACACAAGGTCCAACCTGCAGCACTGGCAGGGCCGCCCGGACGCCATGTTCTTCGACTACATCGGCTCGCACCCGGACCTCGCGCAGGACTTCAACGACGCGATGGAGGGCAACTCGCGCGGCAACCTGACCAACTGGCCCGAGATGTTCCCCACGCAGACGCTGCTCGACGGCGCGCGGCCGGGGCGGGCGGTGGTTGTGGACGTCGGCGGCGGGAAGGGGCATGATTTGGTCAAGTTCCATGTGCGGCATCCCGAGGTGGGCGCGGAGGCGCTGGTGCTGCAGGATCTGCCGAGCATGTTGAAGGATGTGAAGCCCGACCCGGCGTTTACGGTGCAGACGTACGACTTCTTTACGCCGCAGCCAGTGAAGGGGGCGAGGGCGTATTTCATGCATGGTGTACTGCATGATTGGCCTGTGTCAAAGGCGAAAGAGATTTTGGGGAATGTGGCGGCGGCGATGGAGAGGGGGTACTCGAAGCTGTTGATTCATGAGAATATGGTGAACGAGAGGAATCCGGTCGCGAGGGTGACGTCGTTGGATATGCTCATGATGGCGGGGATGGCGGCGGCGGAGAAGACGGAGGGAGAGTGGCGGGAGATTGTCGAGGGGGTGGGGTTGAAGGTGGTTAAGATCTGGACGGGGATGGATCGGGGCGAGGCCATCATCGAGGCGGAGTTGGCGTGACGGAACATCGGCTTGCTTGATTGCTAGAATTTTGCGTATCGTAAGCGGTGTTTGAGTTTTGGTTATCTTTATCTGTTCTTGATCAATAAACATCATGATGAAATGTCAGCACACCGCCCGTACAATGAAAGACATCGATCTAGATATTTGGTCAGTTGAGTGTATTCAGGGCCTCACGCTGGCGGTGAGTTGGTTCACCACCGGGCTGTGAAGTCCTGTGACGGCCCGCATGGGCACATTTAAGAACTATGTGTAATGTGTAAGAGATATTACTCTTTATGTCTTATGGTATAAACTCTAGGAACCGCGTGATAAATAGTACAAATGATGGTGTTTATGAGATCTAGTGATCGTATCCTGCGCCGCGCTGCCATGGACTGTATAATATGTTAGCTCATCATCGTAAGACCAAACCTAGGACGGAAGGAAGCTTACCTATTGTTATGTTTCTGCCTAAACTCGTCCATTGTCGCAAACGGACTTGCTGGGGGGTCTTGCGCACCCGGTGTGCGGGGTGTTGTGGGCGTCCGTGGCCGCAGGGACGGGTCTGCCGGGAACAGCGGCATCGCCGGGCTGACGGCGGGCCGCGTCGTCGGCGAAGGGAGATACGACATCTCGTGGCTGTCCGCCGGGCCGCGCGTCCTGCCGTCCTCCATGGCCTTCTCGCCGCCGTATAATGACCGCACCGAGCGGACGGACTCGCGGCGGTACAGGCCCTGCTTGTCGTCCTCGTCGAGATCGAGCAGCGACTTGTTCTCGGTGCCGTCGCGCTTCGCGAGCACGTTCGGGTCGTGCAGCTGGCTCGGCACGATCGGCTGGCCCTTGACGCGCCAGAAGACGAGGATGCTCGAGATGAGGACCATGAGCAGCAGCACCAGCGAGAAGACGACGTTGACGACAAAAAGGATGACACCGACGACGCCGATCACCAGGCCCGGGGTGCCGAACACGTTGGTGAAGATGAGCATGAAGATGGAGTTGATGAAGTTGATGGCGGCGATGGAGATGTTGAACGAGTTGGTGCTCTTGTCCATGAAGGGCTTCAGCACGCTCACGGCGATGAGGGCGCCGGCCTCGATGATGATGAGCGCGACGGCCTGGGCGACGCCCGAGGCCTGGCCGAAGGCGATCACCGCGGCCTTGATGAAGATGTACGCAATAAACGGAATGATGAAGTAGTACGCCGACGCGCGGTACTGCACGTACAGGAACCCCCACTTGTTGATGATCTTTGGGTTCGAGAAGAGCACGTGCGCGGGGTTCTGGTGCGTGAGGATGGACTGGCGCGCGATGCGGATGACCTTGAAGGAGGCCCAGATGAGCGTGAAGAGGGTGCCGAAGAAGAAGAAGACGGCGAGCACGACGACGGCGGGCGAGTCGCGCTGGACGAACTCCCACAGGCACAGCACGGCGATCTGCGGGAAGCCGATGAGGTTGAGGCGGAACATGATGCCCTTGAGGGTGATGGACCAGTCGCGGCGGAACTCGAGGAAGCGGTCGGCGCGCATCCAGCCCTTCTTGGCGGCGAGCTCGGCGCCGCCCTTGAAGGCGGCGACGCAGGCGATGGTGAAGCCGACGAAGATCATGTAGATGATGAGGCCCGTGAGGAAGAGGTTCGTCGTCTCGATCTTGGCGCGGAAGGCCACGCGCTGGATGCCGTAGACGACGTAGGAGCCGTTGTCGAGCTTGATGTTGGCGCGCTTGGCGATGGATGAGAGCCCGCGCTTGAGGAGGGGCCCCGGGCCGCCGTAGTTGTCGAGGGCGTCGAGGGAGCGCTTGGAGACCTGGACGGAGTACGTCTTGAGAGAGCTGAGGAGGTCCGCGGCCTCGCCTCCGGTGGAGCGCTGGTACCAGGTCGCGAGGGTCTGGATGAAGCCGATGCGGACGATGCCCATGGACCACTGGAAGTTCTGCGTCCAGCCCTGGACGATGGGGGGCATGTCGACACCCGTGAGGCCGAGGAAGGCCTGGGCCTGGAAGTAGCCGAACAATGACAGAGCGTTGGCGGCGAGATGGGCGGCGGCGTCGGTGTGGCCCTTTGCGGAGATGAAGCCGGCGGAGATGAGGCCGATGCCGGCGATGATGGCGGTGGCCCACTTGACGCCGTTGAGGTTGACGGTCTTTCCGTTGGAGAAGTCGGCCTCGATGCAGGCGACGGTGGTGTCGGTCTCTGTGAGGTTGATGAGGGCGTGGACGGTGGCGTCGAGGTCGGGGATGGTGTAGGCGATGCTGGGGACCTGGTCGAGGGCGTCGCCGAGCTCGAAGGAGAACTCCATGTTGATCTTGCCGGGCTTCATGGGACACAGGCCCTGGAGGTCCATGCTGCACGGGTCGATGGTCTTGCGGATGTACTCGTAGCCGTAGACGCGCAGGGCGACGTCGAAGACGGCCTTGCCCTCGACGGAGACGACGGCGGCGACGTTGCAGGTGACGGAGCCATTGTTGGCGAAGACGATGATGTTGAAGAGCGAGGCGGAGAAGTCGGACTGCTTCTGGCAGCTGTTGAGCGACAGGGACTGGAGGATCTTGTCGGCGCAGACGGAGGGGAGGAGGGCGGCGAAGGAGAGGTAGGTGAGCAACGGGGCCAACCGTGAGAATCGCATGATGGGCGGCGGCTCGGGGGCGGGCAAGGG
>JAKMWU010000405.1:0-47451 GCA_025327145.1 Colletotrichum sp. SAR 10_76 | reverse complement strand
TAGTTACTTTATTCCTTTTAGTTATATTAATATATAATTAATAGTTATAAGGATAGTTATTTAATTATTAGGTATAGTTTTACTAGTTATACTAGTATTAGTAATCTTAGCCCTATATCCTTTTTATAGCGCTAGTTATATTTAGTTTTACTTAAATTCTCCTTTAGGGGGTACTTAGTTAGGACTTAGTAGTTTTAGAAATCTAAATACTAATAATAAATCCTTCTTATTTTATATTAAGTATTCTTATAATTTAAATACTTTAAGTAGTATTTACTTTAATTATTATAGCTACTTATACCTTATTTTAAAAGAAGTACTAATTAGATTAAGGTATAATAGCTTCCTAATATTTACTTATATCTCTATTATATTTATACTATTATGAAAATATAAGAAAAGTAATATTTCTTATAATAAGCTATAAATTAATAAAAACTATATCTTAGGTTAAGTATTATAAAAAGTATATATTAATAGAATAATTAATCCCTAATATTAATAATATAGTTATTATTAACTAAAGTTGATATTAAGTTAAGATTGAAAACTAAAATAATAGAAACTAATAATCTATAATAAATCTATAAACTATAACTATAATAATACTATAGATCTAGAATATCTAAATTAGATTAAATAAAGCTATGAAAATTATAGTAAGGTTTCTATAACTAATTACTTATTATACTAGTTACTTAATTAAATAGTTATTAAATTTAGTAGGTATTTATAAAGAAAAAAATAAATTATATATATAATAGATCTTCTCACTTAGAATAGATACTTAGGAAGTAAGTAATTTAATAGTTTTATTTATTTTACTATTACTAATACTACTTATTACTACTACTTATTTTACTATTACTATTATTTAATATAAGTTATTTTATCATAATAATAAATAAAATAAAAAGCTTCCCGTTTTATTATAATGAAAACTACTCCTATTATGAATAATATTACCTCTATTATATACGCTTTTATAAACCCTTTTATAATATTATAAATAACGCTATTTCTAATATACTTTACTATATATTTACATACTTTATTAAGATTAAGTATTAGTTAAAGTGCTACTATTAGGTTTAAAGTATAGAGAAAGAATATATAGAGTAAGCTATAATACTTACTTCTATAAGTTAGCTAAACTACTAATAGTATTCTAAGTTATATAAAGCTATAAGAAGCTATTATTCTTTCTACCTATATTAAAAATAAATTTAAATCTTTTTCTAAACTTCTTAAGAATAATTAAGTTTTTATATATCTAATTAACTAAAATAATAACTATATTCTTAAAGTATAATTTAATCCTTAGTAATTTATTTTTTTACTTTTTTAACTTCTCTAGAAGTATTCTTAGATATTTAAACTTTTTATTTTTAAACTTTAGTATTTTAGATTTAAACTTTCCTAAAATTAAACTTAAAGTTGATAAGTTATTAGATATATTATAAATTATGATAAATATACTATAAAGTCTTAGTTTCTTATACTAGATATTTAAATTAAGAATCTAGAGAAAGCTTATATATAATACTTAAAATATAAAAATAGTTAGAAAGATTCTATATAAATAATAAGATTTTAGATTATTTATCTTACTTAATTAAAGGTAGTTTATATTTTAATAATTATGTTAGAATTAGATCTATATATAGAAGTATATATAATTAAATTAATATTATCAAGGGTAGGAATATTATATAATATAGTAAGAAGGAAAAAACTATTAGTTTTAATTATTATTATAATAAAATTCCTAGTAATTAATAATAACTAATTATAGCTAGTATAAATAGATATTATTAATATAAAATAGAGAATACTAAGAATTATAATAATAAGTAAAAGGTAATAATAATAGGTAGTAGTAGTAGTTAGATAGATAAAATTATAAAACTATTAAATTACTGACTTTCTTAAAATCTATTTTAATTAGAAAAATCTATTTATATATAATATATCTTTTATTATAAGCCTTTATTTAATTAAGGTATTACTATAATAGGTAATTAACTATAAAAACCTTATTATAAAGTTAGTTCTAATAGCTTTATTATATTTAATCTTAATATTGTAAATTTATAGTATTACTATAGTTATAGTTTATAGAGTTATTATAGGTTATTAATTTCTATTATTTTAGTTTTAAATCTTAACTTAGTATTAATTTTAGTTAATAATAACTATATTATTAGCTTTAGGAAATTGTTATTTAATAAATATATTCTTTTTATAGTAACTAACCTAATATATAGTTCTTCTTTATTTTAGCTAATTAGAGGAAATACTATTATAGGTAATTCACATAATTACTCTTTTTATTCTAATTAAATAAAGTTATAGTTACTTTATTTCGTTTTATTATATTAGTTTATAACTAATAGATTTAAAGTTTTATTTTTAGTTATTAAGTGAAGTTTTATTAGTTATCTTAGTCTTAATAGTTTTAGCTTTATATTCTTTATAGCGCTAGTTATATTTAGTTTTACTTAAATTCTCTCTTAGAGGGTAGTTAGTTAAAACTAAGTGATTTTAAAATATTCTAAATAGTAGAATATTAAGGTTATTATAATAAAGTAAATCTTAAATACTATATATATTATTCTTAAATTATATGCTTTATTGAGATTAGGTATAGATTAAAGTGCTGCTATAAGGTTTTAATATTGTGAAAAAAAGTATAGAGTGAACTGTGATACCTACTTATATAGGTTGACTAGACTGCTAATATATATTATTAGTAACTTTAAAATAGTTTAACTAAACTAATTTATCTTTATAAGTCTTTAACTTACCTTAAATACTCTTTAGAATAAGAATTTATTTTAGAAATATTTCTAGGAATATAATATATCTTATAATATATAAAAAGTAGTTATATATAAGTAGAAATATAAAAATAAAATGAGAAATTTATTTGTTTTATAAGATTTCTTAATAGTAATAAGATACTTAGTTAAAGCTTTAAAAAACTAAGTTTATAATTATTAAGAAGTAATAGTTAGAAGAGACTAAAAAGTTTATAAAAAAATATATAATATTTAGATAGAAGTTACTCTCTTAAGTATCTTTAAATTAGGAGCTTATAAAGGTTATACTAGTTATATAACTTACTCTATTAATAAGTCTTACTAAAAAAGCTATATAAAGTAGAAAATATATTATATAATAAACTACTATATATTACGTTTAAAAATGTTTTCTTATAAATTATTATAGGGGAACTAATATATCTTTACTTTTCTAACTAGTTTTCTATTAATTTACTACTTTCCTTTAAGTTAGTATTTTAATTTTAAGATCTTAAATTATAAAATAATTCTCTTTTATATTAATCTATAAGTATAATATTATATATTATAGATTATTTATCTCTAAGTATAATATTATGAATATATTATATTATTATATTTAAAATAACTTAATGAAGAAAATTAAGAGTTACTCCTTAAGAGTAGTTAAGATTAAAAGAATAATATACTTAAAGGCTATATTAAATAAGGATTAAATCTTAGTCTACTTTTTAGCAGCTAAGTAGTAGCTAAAAGTAGATAGCACTACTTTTAATAGCTTAAAAAAAACTATAATAAAGACTTAAGTATTACTAATCTTAAAACTCTATAATAAATTTACTATTTATATAGAGCTTTACTATTTAAGCAGCTACTTCTAGCTATCTAAGTAGATAGCCTACTTATACTAGCTAATCAAACTATATAGCTTAATTATATAGCTATACTAATTATATAATATAATGTTACTACACTTAGTTATAAATAGGGTTGGGATTTAGTTAAGTTAAGTTAAGTTAATAAGTTGACTAGGACTAGGCTAGTTAAGTTAACCTATTGACTTATACTAAGCTAGTTAAGTTAAGTTAGCTTAATAAATACTTAACTATTTAAATAATAGAAAGAAAAAGGTATAAAATAGTAGAAACCTAGATTTAGATATAAGTATTAATAATAACCTTAGTATAAGTTTAGTAACTAGTATAATAATAATAAACTTTATAATAAGTAGAATAATACTTATTAAAACACTACTTATAGATAATATAGTAAACTTATAAGCTTTAGTATAATAACTAAGTTAGTTAATAAGAAATTATAAAATCTTAAGTATTATAACTATAATAAATAAAAATATATTGCTAAAGATTATAAATAACTTAGGAAACTTTCTTAAAGGCTTATAGCTTAATAATGTTAATAGATTGATATAACTACTTAAGTCTTATATATTATGCTATTATAAACTAAATATTATAATAATAACTATTAAATCTACTCTAAGGATAAAGAAATAATAGGATATTATATATAAAGTAGTAACTTTAGATAATTAAGTTATAATATAACTATTCTAAAAATTAGAACTAAAACTCTAGCTATAATATATACTGATAATAGTAATATTACTAGAAAGCTAAAAGAAAAACTTAATAGAAAATTATAGATTTAATATTTTAAAACTACTAATACCCTTATAATAAAATATAAATAAGAATTGAATAAGGGATCTTAATACTAATATAACCTCTTAATAGAGTAGTAGCTCTTTAAAATAACTAATAATTAGACTTTTAGAGAAAGAGAAAGTTTACTATATAACTAAGATAAACTTTATAATTTTATTTATTAATATATTTAAGTAGTATAAAGAGATAAATATCACTATTAGCTTTACTTTAGAAAACTTAATAATAAATATATCTAAGGAGTTTACTTAATATTTATAATAGTTAGATAGATAATAATATTATTCTAAGATAATATTATAATCTTCTAAGTGAGTTTATAATTCTAAATAAAATATTAATATCACTTTAAAATAAAATAAAATAAATACTAATAAGATAAATACTAAATATACTACTAAAATAAAATATATACCTAGAGAAATATAACGAATAAACTTAAACCTTATAAGCTAGAATTTATAAAAATAGCTTAATAGATATATAGTAAAATAGAAAGTAAATTACTTACTTAAAGTAATTAGAATAATTAAAAAACTAAATATAATTATTAAAGAAAGATTATTATAAGTAACTAATAAAAGATCTATCTACTAAATATTATAAAGATATAAAAGTAATATAAAACTTATAATTATTATTAACTAATAAATAATATATATACTAATTAATAGTAAAGCTAGAGCTAAC
Organism: Colletotrichum sp. SAR 10_76; assembly: GCA_025327145.1. Lineage (NCBI taxonomy): Eukaryota > Fungi > Ascomycota > Sordariomycetes > Glomerellales > Glomerellaceae > Colletotrichum > Colletotrichum sp. SAR 10_76. The sequence goes on along the minus strand of JAKMWU010000405.1, from coordinate 42,269 downwards.
TTTATTACTTATAAATAAGTAACTTATAGATAGAGTGAAGTAAAAGCTAACTTTATTAAGATTATAATAATATAGTCTTTAATTAGCTTTATTTAAACTAAGTTTTAAATAAATTATTATAATAAAGAGTAATAAAATAATTCTTTTACTATTTTAAAGTAAAAGTACTTATAATATAACTATTAAGAATAGTAGATCTTTAGTAAAGAATAATCTAATTCTACTTATTTTAAAAACAAAATATTAAATTTATAAGAAACTTTTTATAACTAAACTAGAAACTAAACTACTTAAATATATTAGTTTTAAGTATAGAATCCTTTTTAAAAAAGGAAAAAAGCTATAGTTTACTTAAATCTATAGGCTGAATCTTATAGAACTAATAGCTTTATATAAATATATTAAAGAGAGCTTTAAGAAAAGTTATATTAAACTTTTAAAACTATTAATAAGAAAGTTAATTCTACTTAAAAAATAGAAAAAAATAACTAAATATTAACTATTAGATACTTTATAAAATAATAGAATTATTACTTATTTCTACTTATTAATAAAATAAGATAACTTCTTTAAAGAGCTAATTAGCTTGAATATAGCTTTTAGTTTTAAAAAGGTTTATAGCTTTACTAAGATAAAATAAGGAAAGAATAAAAAACTACTTTTAGAAACTAAGAAAGATATTTTATATATTTTATTATGCTTTTTAGTTTTATTTATACTTTTATAAAATTCTAATATATAATTAACTAGATTTTATATAAATATATTAATATCTTTATAGTAGTATACTTAGATAATATCTTTATGTTCTTCTTAGTATTTAAAAAATAATAAAGAAAAAATATTTTTTATTTTCTAGACTTTTGAAGAAGCTTAAACCTAAAAAGAGTATATTTTATATATAAAAAGTAGAATACTTTAGATTTACTATTACCTTTAGAGACGTTTATATATTAAAAAATAAAGTTAAAACTATTGAAAAATAGTTAGTATTTAATAGCTTTAAAGAAGTCTATAGACTTTTAGGTTTTATTATCTTCTATTATAAGTTTATAAAAGATTATAGCTAGATTGATCTAGTTCTTACTAACTTAAAGTATAAAAGTATACCTTTTATATTAGAGGAATTATAATAAAATCCTAAAAAGTTAAGGATTATATTATTAGTAAATTAGTCTTAATTATCTTAGATTTTATAAAATAGTTTTATGTAGAACTTTATATATTTTAATTATAAGAATGTTTTATACTTTACTACTTTAAAAGTACTAAATAGATAGTATAGTAGATAATTAGAATACTTATTAGAATTAAATTTCTAAATTCCTTATTAGAAAGGATTAAATTATAGTCAAACTAATACTTTTAGCTGATAGCTAAATTATAATATCTTAATCCCTAAAGAAACCTAAGTAATCCTTAAATAATAAGATAAGAAAGACTTAATACTAATAGCTAAAATCTTAATAATAGCTAAATAATTTAATATTAGCCTAGCTAATAAACTAAATAATAAAGTAGTTATAAAGTTTTATACTTACTTTATATATAACTACTAAAAGATTATAAAACTTTAGAAGTATCTATAATAATAATATAGAGAAAAGGTTATGAGAGAATGTATAGTAAAAATAATTAAAAATTATAAGGTTTACCTTAAAAATAAACCTACTTAATATAAACTATATATAATATTATAATTTTTATATTATAAACTATTTAATAATCTATATTAATTAACTTTATTATTAAGTTACTAATATTTTAAAAACCCCTTATAGAAATATATTTAATAGTATTCTTATTATTATAAACTAATATTTAAAATACACTTACTTTATTTGATTAAAAGAATTAGGTGATATTAAAGAATATATATATACTTTCTTTAAATATATTATTAGTAACTATAGAATACTTAAAGAAATTATATGAAATAGAGATAAGATTTTTACTTCTAAATTCTAGAAGTTAATTATATAATAACTAAGTATTAAATAGTTAATATCTACTATAAATTTTACTTATAAATTAATAAATGAATAGAATAAATTAACTAAATCCTTAAAATTTATCTTTATATATATATATTAACTATAATTAAGATAATTAAGTTATATTACTATTAGTTACTTAGTTTATATATAATAATATAATAAGAAAAAATATAAAAAAATTATCTTTCTATTCTAATTATAAACTTAAACTAATATCTTCTAGCTATTTTTTATAATCTTTACTTACTTAAAGTGATAAACTACGCCTCCTAATAATATATATAACTTTTAGCTATATAATTATAAGTCTCTTAACCTTTTATATATATATATATATATATATATATATAACTTTATAGTCCTTAACTTCACTTTAGTAATAATATAATTTATAATTACTTAATTACTTAATTACTTAACTACTAATTACTAAACTATTAACCTATCCTCTCTCTTATATATTACTTATACTATTAATACTATCTCTATTACTACTTTACTAACTATTATAATAGCTTCTTTAGAAGTAAGTTATTACTACTATTATCTTCTTATTTAATTGAACTAACTAATTACTTTAGTATAATAAGTTAAAGATATCTAAGTAAATATCTATAGAAAACTTAAATTTATATAATAATATATAAAAACTTTATAAAACATTAAAGTTAAATAAATAAGTAATAAACTAAGCTATATAAACTTAAAAAACTACTTAATTACTACTATAGAGAAAAAAATATAAAACTAATTAGTTAAATAGAAAAACTATAAGTATAAGAATAATATATAGAAACTAAATAATAACTTAATTAACTACTATAATAAGATTAAGAAATATATCTAAACACTTAATAATATTAATCTTAAAGATAAGCTAGGTCTATTTATTTATAACTTAAGATAAATAGAAAGAATTACTATAGAAAAGTATAAATAATAATAATAAGGATTAAAAGAAAAATAGAAGTATTACCCTTATATATAATTTCTTAACTTACTAAAATAACCTATATATAAATATACCTCTTAAAATAATTAAAACACGCTAGATTAATTCCTATTTACTTACCTAAAAATACTTAAAAGATATTAAACCCTTTTTAATAAGAAGCTTAAAATATTAAAGTTCTAGTCTAAAACTATATTAAGATCTAATATACTATAACTACCTATGAATTAAATTATAATATAAAAGATACTACTAGCTCCTCCTCTATAACCTCCTCACTCTTCTAAAATATTATTCTCTTCTACTTATATAAATAATCTAACTATATTATTAACTTATCTAACTTAACCTATATAGTATATAAAGTAATATCTTTCTTTCTTAAGATTTCTTCTTTAGTTACCTTAATATTCTCTATATAAGTAGCTTTATTAAATAAATAATAAACTATAGTAAGTTTAATAAGTTATATTAATTATAAAAGAAACTAGAAAAACTTATAAATATAAATAGTATTTCCTACTATATTATAGAATTATTTTAAATAAATATACCTATTATAAACTTTACTATTAAGAGGAAGTTTATAATACTTCTTAAAAGAGTAATAAATAAAATAAGTTATATTAATAATTAAACTAAACTTAGTACTATATAATATATAATTATAATAGTAAAAAGTAGAAGTAGTACTTAATTTTTAAATATAACTTAATATAATATCAATATTATAAGTAAAATAGAAAGTATAATTAATTAATCTTTAATATAAAACTAATAATATATTAATATTAAGTTTTAATAATAAGATTTTTAGAGAGAGAACTTAAGATAATACCCTATAAATAAATATAATAGCTTAATAATCTACTTAAATATTAAGTAGCTAAAATAGAATATTTATATTATAGGATTATAAGAATAATAGAAACTTACTTAGAATAAAAGAACTATAGTGTAAGTTATATAAGAATAAAATAAGAATATCATTAGTAAAGTATAAGAGAAACTATTTAGTAATTAGTTAGTTATATTAACTAATTCTAATTACTTTATATACTTAAGTAATCACTTAGAAGTAGATAAAAGATATTATTCTGGATTTATATATAATAGAATCTACGCTTAACTTAAAGTTAAACTTCTATAGCTCTTTAGTAATTAATTTTATACTTATTCTTTAGCTATATTTAGTTTACTTTTATTATAAACTACTTATTAAGTTTAAAACTAATTACTTTAGCCTCTAAAAACTAATCTACGATAGCTTATAGCTTATAACTTATAACTATAACCTTAGTATACTATTATAGTATATTAATCTCTAGCTTTAATTAGTAAATCTTACTATTAGATTGTAGTATAAAGCTAGGAGCCCTAAAGGCTATATATATTATTAAAAGGTATAAAGTTAAGAGGTCTATTACTTTAAATAAGTAACACTTATAGTAAATAGCTAGAGGCTACTAAGTAACCTTATTATTTTTAACTTTACTTTAGTAATAATATAGTTTCTTATTACTTAATTACTATATATTACTACACTATTAACTTATTCTCTCTTTTATATATTACTTATATTATTTATACTATCTCTATAACTACTTTACTACCTACTTTAATAGCTTTTTTAAAAATAAGTTACTATTATTATTTATTATTTTATTTAATTAACCTAGCTACTCTCTTTAAAGCTTTATTATTATTAGTAATACTCTCTTTTTACTATTAGAAAAAGCTATACTTACTAATATTTCTCTATATAAGCCTGATATCCTCTTTACTATTTTAGAACTCTTTAGAGAAGAAGTTTTACTTATTAAAATAACTAAATATATAGCTTAAATATATATTAAAGTAATAGGCTATTAGCCTTATATGATGAAATTTAATTAGTATTAATTATAAAAGCTAGACTAATCCCCTCACCTTCTACTAATAATCTTTAGGTTATATAACTATAGACTTAAATATTATCTCTACCTTTATACTCCTATATATATAAGAAGATGTGAGGAATAAGCCTAAGGCCTTATTTAAATAGTTAAGTCCTTATACTTTAACTATAAGAACTCTTTTAGCTATATAAAGAGTTATATTATTAAGTTTATACCCTTAAGTATAGGTTTAAGCTATTGCTAAGCTCTAGCTGCATTATAAATAACGCTTTTATAATATTATAAATAACGCTCTTACTACCTAAGGATAAGTTAAGCTAAGCGTTAATAATTAGCTCTAATAGGATTTATTTATTTACTTTATTAAGATTAAGTATATGTTAAAGTGCTATTATTAGGTTTAAAATATAGGGAAATAAATATAGAACAAGCTATAATACCTATTTATATATGTTAATTAGACTACTAATATATATTAAAGTAATTTAAATGTAAAAGAGTATATAATTAAAGTAATATTATTAGGGGTAGGAATATTATATAGTATAGCAAAAGGGGGAAACCTTTCGTTTTGTTAGTTATTATAATAAAATTCCTGATAATTAAGAATAACTATTTATAGCTAGTATAAATAGTTATTATTAATATAAAAGAAATAGTACTAATAATAGTAATAATAGGTAAAAGGTAGTAATAATAAGTAGTAGTAGTAATTAAATAGATAAAACTATTGAATCGCTTACTTCCTTAAAATCTGTTCTAAGTGGAAAAATCTATCGTATATATAATACATTTTTTCCTTGCAAACCTTTACTTAGTTAAGTAATTACTTAATTAAGTAATTAACTATAAAAACCTTACTATAAAGTTAATTATTACAGCTTTATTTAATCCAATTTAGATATTCTAGATCTATAGTATTATTATAGTTATAGTTTATAAATTTATTACAGATTATTAGTTTCTGTTATTTTAGTTTTAAATCTTAACTTAATATTAACTTTTGTTAATAATAATTATATTATTAACTTTAGGGACTTATTAATTCTATTAATATATACTTTTTATAGTAATTAATCTAATATATAGTTTTTATTTGTTTTAGCTAATTGTAGGAATTACTATAATAGCTAATTTATATAATTATACTTTTTATTCTAATTAGATAAAGTTATAGCTACTTTATTCCTTTTAGTTATGTTAATATGTAATTAATAGTTATAAGGATAGTTATTTAATTATTAGGTATAGTTTTACTAGTTGTACTAGTATTAGTAATTTTAGCCCTATATCTTTTTAATAGCGCTAGTTATATTTAGTTTTACTTAAATTCTCCTTCAAGGGGTACTTAGTTAGGACTTAGTAGTTTTAGATTAACGCTTTCTTGATAAAGAAGATTATATATAATTAAAGTTATTTTAAATATATTATATATTATTAAAAGAGATAAAACTGCTAGTTAGTTTATATTAAGTAAACTTAAGTATTTTATATAATATAAATACTATAAAGGACTTATTATAAGTTATAAAGTAAAGAAGAGCAAGTTAAAAGGGTATTAAGCTTTATATATAGTAGTAGAGCTTTTTATACTTTTACTTATAAAAATCTCTTTTAATATTTTTTTTAGTTAAGGAGTTATCTTTTATATAGTAGTATTTATTTTTTTAGAAAGTTTAGTAAAGCTATTACTAAGCTATAAAAGTCTTAATAGCCTCTCTAGCTTTAATATAATTAGCTTTACTATATATAATATTACTAGCTTTATACTATATAGGTAGCGCTATTACTATTCTATTAGTCTATTTACCTAAAGTATATATTTAACTTTATATAAAGGTTTATTTATTAATAAAAATAAGTAAGACTTTTATATAATTTTCTTTAATTAGTAGAGAGTATAAGTTTGAATACTTATATAGCGTTTTAGAATTATACTAATATATATATAGGGTAAGCTTTATAATATTTCTTTTTAAAAAGAGGCTATACTATTACTATAAACTTAATAATATAAATAAAGATATACTCTCTCTTATAATATATATATATATATATATATATATATTAATTAAGAAAGCTGTGGCGAGGCATCTGGTGATGCGCCATACGCCTTGTGAGGGAGCCTCAGTGAGCGCTCACCGAGGAGTGGGTCACGTGAGCCGCACAGGCCTAATACGCTCAGGATATAAGGGGCGCTAAGAGCGCAATATCCTCTTAGAAAAGAGACACCTTTTATTTAACTCTTCAGTCTCTTCTAACTGTTGCTCACATAATAAAAGCTATTTAGTATACTTAATACTTATAGTTCTAATAATATAGTATCTAAAAGTATATCTTAAGTACTAACTATTATTAAATATTGTTAATCTTTACTTCTCTATATAGGTAATATATATTTAGTATATTATTAAGCTTTTTAAAATATTAACAAAGTTAAGGTAAGGAATCTATTAAGAGATTAATAAGAATATTATTATAGAGAGATTAATATAATAATATCATTTTTACTATTTTAGCTACTTTTATAGCTGTTGAATTATTACTTTTAAAGCTCTTTATTACTTTAAAGGGCTAAATATAAGTAGTATATTTATTAATACCTCAAAAGCTATTAAAACAAAATAATAAAAAAACCTTAAGTAATAAAATAAAATAAATAGCATCTTTACTTATTAATAGCTAGTACCTATATATTAGAATAAATAAGGTGTAAATACTTTATAATAGTAAAGTATCTATACTTAAGAAGTATCTATACTTAAAGTATTATATAGTATATATTAATAGGTGTCTACTTTACTTACTTTAGCTGAAAGTAGTATAATATAATCCCTAAGTACTTTTTTCCTTAATTAATAGAAGGTATATATTAAAGTGCCTATATAGTATTTCTAGAATTATACCTATATATAGAGTGAATTTTACTATAGTCTTTTTGCAGAGGGCTGTGTTATAACTAGAAACTTAATATAATCCCTAAAAGTTTATATATAATATTACTTCTTTTAGCCCTACCTACTCTAGCTATATTAAGCTAAAATAATATTATAGCGCTAGCGCTATACCTGCCTTAGAGCGCGTCATATACCTAGGCATGTAACCTATAGTGAGCGCACTAGGCGCGCCTATAGAGCCCTTATGCGCCTACACCTCCTACTTCTAACTTTTCCCTTCTATAACTTAATATCAATTAACCTAGGTTATCTATTAATACGTATTAGCTATACCTCATAAGCCTACTATTATAGTATATTAAGTTATTTAATTAATTTATCTCTAGTAATAGAAGCATAATATTAACTTTCCTTAGAAATACTAACTGCTAATCTATAGCGAAAAACCCTATTATATAAACCCTATATATATAGTTAAGAGTAACCTAACTGAGAAATACTATAAGCGTAGTTAATAATATACCTTATTTTATTATACACCTATTAATCTAACTAATTATATACCTCTTATGTTAATTAGAAATAGTATATAAGAATAAGAAGGGTAAGAATAGCTTAGCTAAATACTACTATAGCTATAGTACTATAAGTAGATTATATTTTATCCTAAATATATAAGAAGTGCTTAAGCTTCTAAAGCAGTTAAAAGAGCGCTAACGTTACACCTATAAGATACCTAAAGGTGCTTAGAGCTTTATACTAGAGATTACTACTATAAACCTTAAGCGTTTTATCTATATATAGCTTATTAAGAACCTTCTACTTAAAATCACTACTACTAACTATATTTACTATATAAAAGTTATATATAAGTAGTTTAATAGTAGTAATTTTATTATTAAAAACTTTAACTTTTTTAGTAATAATAATAAATACTTATAAAACTAATAAGCTTTTAAGAAAGTATATAAGAATAACCTTAAGAATCTTTTTACTTAAGTTACTAGTTAGGTTAAGTAGTATACTATTTAAGGCTAAAAAGCTTAAACGCTTTATACTAACTTTATCTATATAGCTAATAATATTAAGGCTTTATATAAGCATATAGTATAGCTTAAGTCCTATAGGGATATTTTTAATAAGTTTATAGTAAACGCCTTCTATAAGAGTGCTACTAAAGAAGCCTCTCTATAATCTAAGATTAAAGCTTTTTAGTCTATAATTAAAGCTCTAAATAGTAAGATAACTATACTAAAGGCTAAATATATAGCTTAGTTATTTATAAACCTATTTAACGCTAGTAATTAGCATGAGGTTACTACTTTTAAAGCTTAGAATAGCTATTTTTAATATTAAGTTAACACCCTTATTATAGAGAAAACTACTCTTTAAACTTAAGTTATAAAGCTTAGAGAGTTTAATAAGTAGCTATCTATAAAGCTTACTATATACTTTAATATCTCTCCTAAGTATAGTTAATCCTATTTACTTAAACGCCTATCTAACTATTCTAATATATTAGTACCCCTTAGAGATAAAACTAATACTACTATTACTATTTTAACTTACTACTTTTAGCTAGTTAAGGATAATAACTATTACTTCTATAAGGGAACACCTATCTTAACTATATTTAATAAGACTTCCTCTTTAGCTTTACTTAAGTTTACTAAAGTTCCTATCTTTATTAGTATTTAAGATAGATATAATAGTAAGAACCTTATATTTAACTTCTAGCTATACTATATTAGAACCTACTTTAAGGCTATAAATAACTACCCTAATAGTAAGAAGCTAGACTATATTACCTCTTATATTAGTAATAATACTATTAATTTAGTATTACTACTACTTACCCTACTTAGTATAATTTAAAACGCTAAAGCTCTAATTAAGTAGTTAAAAAATAACTATACTAACGCTATATATATTAAGGACACCTATTATAACCTTAATAAGATCACTATTTTATATAATAACGTTTAAGTATAATATAACCTTTTTATTTAGAAGGCTTATAAAGCTAAAGTTTATAAAAACTACTAGTACTATATATTTTATAATAAGTTATTACTATAAATCTAGAATATAGTTATTAACTAATACCTTACTAAAGAGCAGTATAACTTCTACTAATACTTAGATTATATTACTAAGGTTGCTAATATTATAAATATTAACTATAAAAAGAGTAAGGGCTGTTCTAGTGCTACTTATGCTACCCTTAGTATAGGATTATACCTTATTACTACTGCTATTACTACTGCTAGCTTTAGTTCTAGCGCTAGCATTAGTAGAACGCATACTAATACTAATAAGACTAGAAACTATATAGATATAGAGCTATATAAGACTTTAAAGGCCTCTAGCGCCTACTATAGCTATAATAAGCTAGGATATTAGTTTAAAGAGTACCCTATAAAGAAGGCTGTTATAAATATTATAAAGCCTAAAGAACCTACTAAAAGCTATTATAACAGCTTAGAAAACTAAAACCTTTAGTTAAAGTAGACTTCTAGCTAAAAGAGAATAATAGTATATAAGATATATACCTTATACTTTTATCTATTAACTTATAATACTTAATAAGTAGATAGCTTCTTAAGATAGAACTTATTATAATATATAATAGATATAGTATTCTTATATATATATTACTTAATATTAGAGTAAATAGTTATAGATTTATACACTTATGCTTATAAATACTACTAAGGGACTTTTACTAAGCCCTTTAGTATATATTAGAACAGCTTATCCCTATATTTAGATTTAATAGAGAATAATTAGATGCTATAGATATAGTGTAAACTATTAATTTGTATATTAACTATAGGGTATTTTTAAAGATACCCCTTTTATAGCTTAATATTAAATAATATAACTTAATATTTAGCTATAAGTAGTTTAAGTACTATAATATATCCTTAAATATATACTACTAGCGCTTTAGCTAGCCTAAAGATATACCCCTACTTAGGGATTTTTTATTAATTATTATTTAGTAAGTAGAAGATCTACTTATACCTAATAAGATAGATCTAAAACACTAACTTAATATAAAGCGTTATTAGAAGGCTTTTAAAGTAAATACTATAACTTATAATAAGAAAATAGTATCTTAGCTAGTTAAAATACTTAAGTAGCTTAAACTATTATCCTATATATAATATAAGGATACTACTAAATCTATAGATAAGATAGAATACACCTTATAAAGTAAGACTATTTAATATAAAGAAAGACGCCTATTATAGCTATAAGACCTAGCGTAGTTTAAAGCTATACCTATTAAGCTAGCGCTAAATCTAATTATTAATATATTATCCTTTAAATATCAGATAAAGTATAAAGCTATAGAAGTTAGCGTTATATTACTATATAAACTTAATAAGCTAATTAATAGTAAGAAAGCTGAGAAATATACTATAGAAGACCTATTATATAACGATATAGAGGAAACTTAGCGCCTAATTAGAGAAAAACTACTACTAGAACTTTAACTATAAGTAGATATCTTTAATAAAGCTACTAGTAATAAATTAATACTATACTAATTATATAACTATAAGATTAAGCTTATAGAAGGCAGCTAAAATAGGTTATAATACTTACTACTCTATAAATAATTATTAGAAGAACTAAAAGCAACTTAGGAGTACTTAAAAGATAATCTAGATAAGGGATTTATTACTATAAGTAATACCCTTTAAGCCTTACCTATCTTATTTATTTATAAATATAATAGCAGCTTATAGTTTTATATTAACTACTACTAACTAAATACTAAAACTAAGAAAGATTAATACTTATTACTACTAATAGAAAATATACTTACACGCCTATATAAAGCTAAAATCTATACTAAGCTTAATATTAGATAAGCTTTTTATAGGATCTATATTACTAAAGGCTATAAAGACCTTATAATATTTAAAACCTAACTTAGCGTATATAAATACTTAGTGCTACCTTTTAAGCTTTATAATAGCCCTTTAATATATTAATAATATATAAATAAGGTTTTAATAGAATACCTTAATAACTTTTATATAGTATATATAGATAATATCTTAATCTACTTAGATAACTTAGTAGAGTACTATAAATATATTACTAAGGTATTAGACTAGCTATATAAAGTAAGATTATAAGCTAATATTAAGAAGTATAAGTTTAGTATTACTTAGATAAAATACCTAAGATTTATTATATCTATAGAAGGTTTATAACCTAACTTAGAAAAAGTAGAAGTTATTAGAATATAATAGCTGCCTAAGAATATTAAGGGTATGTAGTTATTCCTTAAGTTCTATAACTTCTATAGATGTTTTATTAGAGATTATAGCAAAATAGCTTAACTACTAAACTAGCTTATAGTTAAAAGCATTAAATATAAATAGACTAATAACTATAAAGAAGGCTTTAAGAGCCTAAAGGCCGCCCTATTATTAGCCTCTATTTTGTAATACTAAAACCTAAACTTACCTATATATATAGAAATAGATACCTCTATTTCTATTTATATAGGTACTTTACTATAATAGTAGCTTAATAATAACCTTTAGTACTTTATAGCTTTTTTCTCTAAGATTATAAGTCCTATAGAAATAAACTACTTAATTTATAACTATAAGATACTTATAATTATTCTAGCACTAGAAGAATAGTATATAGAACTAATATTTATATTATAACGTTTTAATATAATTATAAACTACTAAGCCCTTCTATTTTTTATAACTAAATAGCTCCTAAATATAAGATAAGCTTAATAGATAGGCTTACTATCTAACTATAATTTTATAATATAATACTAATTAAGCTGAGAAAACATACTAATAAATATACTATCTTATAAAATAGAGGACCTATATACTTAAAAAGATATTAAGGATACTAACTAGACTTAAGTTATACTAAAACCCTCTATATTATCCTTAGAAGTCTTAGAGGAACTATAATAAATACTAACTACTATATTAACTACTCTAAAGCTTATAGTTAGCACTCTTAAGCCTATAAGTAAACTATAAAGTTAGCTACTAGTTAAATATATTTTACAGCTAAATAAGAACCTAGAGATACTATCCCTTAAGACCTACTATACTTTAGTTAATAAGGACTTAAGGTATTAGATAATTAAAGAGAGGGAAGGGTTACTACTAATAGATAGCTATATAGTAGTACTAATAGAGGAAAACCTCTATATATATATTATATAGGAAGTTTATAAATAGTAGCTCCTAGCGTACTTAAGGTAGAATAAGACTATTAAGATTATTAAAAGCTAATACTACTAGTAGGGCTTAATTAGTAACGTTAAGTAATATATTTATAACTATTATACTTACTGTAAAGCTTAGAAGCTATAAGATATAACTTTAAGAGAACTAAAACTACTATTAATCCCTATATAGCCTTAGTAGTTTATTATAATAGATTTTATAGCCTTACTAAAAGACTACTATAGTTTTAACGCTATTTAGGTTATAATTTATTACCTTTCTAAGCGTTTAGTTTTAGTTCCCTACTATAAAATAGTTATTATAAGAGATATAGCTTAGATATTTTTCTATTATATTTTCCTATATTTTAGTTTCCTTAATAAGATTATGTTAGATTATAAAGCTTAGTTTATTTTAGGTTTCTAGAATAAACTTTATAAGATTACTAGTATATAAATCAGCCTCTCTATAATAAGTTACCTATAAATAAATAGATAAATAGAGGTTATAAACTAATACTTTTAGTAATACTTATAGGTTTTAGTTAATAAGTATATAGATAACTAAAGTAATCTACTACCTATAACTAACTTTATATAAGCCTATCTCCCTAGTAAAGCTATAGGCTTATTACTATTTAAAATTAAATAAAGCTATAAACTAAGAATAAGCTATAACTAAAGTAAGTGCATAATGAAGTTTAATAATACTTATAATAAACTAAACTATAAAGATACTTAAGCTATAATTAGCTAAATATATAATACTTAGCGTATTACTTTAGGGCAGATAGCTATAGCTTAGTGCTAGTATATATATATAACTAACTAAAGCTACTGCTTAGATAACCTTACTATAAGCAACCTAGTTTAGGTGTTAATAAAAGGCTAGTGCTCTCTAACTTAGTTGAAACTATTAATACCTTAGGATAGACTATATAAGATTAAGGCCTAAAGCTAAAAGTATATATAACCCTATACGCATAAAATAATAATAATAGTAGCAGGATATAACGCCTATAGGCTTAAAATATATAAATCCTATATGTTACCGCCTGCGCGCGCGCGCGCGCGCCTGCTCACCTAAACTATTATATTAATAGATCTACGCCTTTTATTACACGTAGGGAGAAAAAGAAGAGATAGGTAGTAGGGCGCTAGGCACCCTTTTATACTTATACTAAAGCTTAAAGCTATAAGTATTATATAGTTTTATATATATAAAATAATAATAATAGTAGTAGGATATAACGCTTATAGGATCTAAGTATATAGATCTTATATACTAGCTATATATATGTACCTACTAACTTAAGCTATTATACTAATAGATTTACTACTTTTATTATGTGAGGAAAAGAAGAGAGGTTTAAGGAGTAGGAGATTTTTACTTTTATATATATAATAGATAGTTTCTATAGATAGAAACCTATAGAGAAGGGGGGGGTATTATTATAACGCTAGCGCTATACCTACCTTAGAGTGCGTTATATGCTTAGGTATGTAACCTATAGTGAGCGTGCTAGGCGCGCCTATAGAGCCCTCATGTGCTTACGCCCCCTACTTCTAACTTTTCCCTTCTATAACTTAATATTAATTAACTTAGGTTATCTATTAATATGTATTAGCTATACCTTATGAGCCTGCTGTTATAAATAAGAAGTTAGTGTTGTTTTAAGCCTTTAACGCCCTTCTATCTATAATAAAGAGCAATTATCCTCTCATAATACTAAAAAGCTACTTATTTTACTAATTATAATATTAATAAAACTACCTTTCTATACTAACTTTTTCTATTAGTTTATTATAGTATTAATAAGTAGTATATATAATTAATTACTCTCTTATTTTTTCCCTTTTAAAAAAGCTTTAACTTTTATAATTTTATTAAGATAGTATTAAAATTATAAAATTTACTATTTTTTACTTATACTTATTTACTTACTTATTTATTTATCTATCTACTTTCTTAATAGTATAAAAATTACTATAAAAGATATTATATTAGCCAGCTAGCCTTTAAGTAGCTTTATTAATACTTAGCCTCTCTACTATTAATATTAATATTATTACTAATACCTTCTTTATTCTACTTAAAGACCTTAATATTATTCTCTTTACTTATAGTAATAATATTAATAATAATATTAGTATTAATATATACTTAAAGTAGTACCTTATATCTACTTTAGTATACTAATCTCTTATAACTAAAAGTAAACTTAAGAAGCTAAGGTATTAATAGTAACTTATTACTATTAAAGATAATAATAATTACTTCAATTAATTTATTATTAGAAGGGGGTAGAGTTCTTGAAAGTTTTAGTGATTTTAACTTAAAGGTAAGGGGCTAGATAGGCGTTTTTATAGACGTTAGGCATTATTATAGGAGGAAAAGGCTTATATAAGTAAATAGAGGCTTAGTTAGCTTATAACGAAAAAGACTAAGAAGAGAAGTAAGAAATATACTTATTTTTATATAATTTTCTGTTTTTATTTTTCCTTAATAACTTTTATAACTACCTTCTTAGAAGAACTTTTAAGATTTTTTACCCTAGTTTATAAAAAAAGTTTATTAATTCTTACGTTTGAAAAATTAAATATAAATAGATATTTTTAAGCTCCTCTAGCTTTAGTTAGTTTAACTTTTTCATTCTTACTTTTAATTTCTATTATACCTCTTTAATTATTTAAAGTAATAATAAGGTAGAAAACTATAGGGATAATATTATATTAGTAGTTTAGTTAACCTATATAAGTAGGTATTATAATTCACTCTATACTTTTTTTTATAGTATTAAAACCTAATACTAGTACTTTAACCTATACTTAATCTTAATAAAGCAAATAAATAAATCTCAGTATAATTAGTTATTAATGCTTAGTTTAATATATCCTTAGTAGAAGAGTGTAGGTAAGTAAGTAGTAGAGTAGTAAAATATATTAATAAGAGCGTTATTTATAATACTATTATTTATAAGTATATTATTTATAATATTATAAAGGTGTTATTCTATAATATAGAATACTAATAGTACTTATAGCTAAAGCTTAGTAATAGTTTAAAGTTATACTTAAAAGTATAAACTTAATAGTATAACTTTTTACTATTATAGCTAAAAAGGTTCTTATAGCTATAGTATAAAAACTTAACTACTACTTTAAATAAAGCTTTAAGCTTATTCCTTATATCCTCTTATATATATAATAACTATAATATCTTTTCCCTTATTATAACTATATATAAGCTAAGTAAAGCTATATTAGATAACTTAATTTATAAAACTAAAGTTAATAAAATTAAAGGTTTTAAGTATAGTAACTTTATTTATATTAATAAGAAGACTCTACTTAAATTTACTTAGAAGTACTTATTTAAAATAGCTAATAAGTATAAAATATTAAAATTATATAGCTTTAAAGTTAATATAAAGAGAATTAAAGCTATTAATAATAATTCTAATACTTATAACTACTTTATAGACTTCTTTAAGATAGTTAAAGTAACCTAAAAGCTTAATAAGTTAGGAAGAGTAAATCTAATATTAAGAGTATAGCTAATAGTAGTAAGGCTTTACGTTAAGATTGCATAGTAGGGTAGAAGATGTTATCTAAGCGTAGACGTTTAAATAGTAGAGGAGAGGAATATAGGCGTAGATTAAATATAGCGTAAGAGATAGAGGAGACTAATAGAGATAGAGGTAGCTAGAGGAAGACAGTTAACTTAGCTTATTATAATATTTAAAGTTAAGATATCTAAGTCTGAACTATAGTTATATAACCTAAAGGTTATTAGTAGAGGGCGAGAGGACTAGTCTAGCTTTTAAAGTTAATACTAATTAAATTTCATAATATAAAGCTAGCAGCCTAGGGATAATACTATTAAACTTCTTCTTAGTAGCTTATTATCTCTTAAGAGATTATATAACTTTAGGTATAAAAAGAGTAGAGAATATAGATAAAGTATAAGTTAGTTAAGCTTATATTTATTTATTTACTTTTATATCTCTTATAGGTATTTAGAAAATTAGTGTATAAAGTGTTTAGGTATTTTTAGGGGTTTTTAACTTAGAGTAGAGCACTTAGTATAATTAATAAGTCTTCTCCCTTACCTTATTATATTATTACTATTAAAGTTTCTTATTTATTTACTTTAGTTATCTAGCTAAATATATACTTCTTTCTAACTTAAATTAATTTTTTCCTAAAGGTTTAGTATTAAAGTAGAGATTATCAACTTTATAAACTTATATAATAATAAAAGTATTTCTAAATATAACTAAAGTAATAATAAAACCTCTTATCAGCTTCTTAAAACCTTTCCTTTTATTTTTAGCTAGTTTACTATCTTTTTTACTTCTTAAAAAATTTAAATCCTTTTTAGCTTACTATTTTCTTTTATTCTTACCTCTATTAGTTATACTTAGTTATCTACTACTAGTTAAAATTAGTATATACTTTACTATACTATCTATATATTTACTAAGTATAAGATTAAATATATTACTAAAGCTATAAAGTTAATATTATAGTAAGTATAATAAATTTTATACTATAAAGTTAAACTTTAATATTATAACTATAGCTACTATATTATCCTTAAAACTTTATAAAAGGATTTATTAAAAGAGTTTATAGCTTAATTACTTTTAAATTATACTATTTCTTAATTATAACTACTAAATTATATTCTAACTTTAATACTTTACTTAAGCTAAGCTATATACTTTATAGTATAATCTTTTAATATCTATTATATTTTATAGCTTATTTCTATTTATTTATTTTTGAAAAACCTAATAAGTATACTTTAAATTTACTTTTTATTAGAACTGCTTTATATCATCTAACTAAAAATATTAGATCTTCTTTAATAAAGCTTAATATAATAATATTACTACTTTAAGGAAGTTTATTACTTTACTACTTAGTAAGGATTTAAAAGCTTATACTAGAATAAAAGCTACGTTTTATAGCTAGATATTCTAAAGCTATATAACAAATAGCTATAATAGCTTAAATATAGTATAAAATAAAAAGTAAGAGATAATAAGATCTAGTTTATATATTAACTATATATCACTAATATATCTATAGTTCTAATAGCTTACTAATTTATTTATTATTTAATAGAATAATACTTTTTACTATAGTTTAACTAGAACTTAAGCTTAAAAAAGTAGAGTATTTTATTAGTATTTATCTTACTAACTAGTTTATTAAATTACTTAACTTAAACTTTATTAAGTTTATAGTTATAATACAGCCCCCCTATAAAAAGACTATAGTAAAATTCACCCTATATATAGGTATAATTCTAGAAATATTATATAAGTATATTAACTTATACCCTCTACTAATTAAAGAAAATAATATAGAAACCCTATATATTCCTACTAATAAGTAAACCCTCTAAATATTATGAAGTTAAATATATACTTTAGCTAAATAGACTAATAGAATAGTAATAGCGCTAGCTATATAGTATAAAGCTAATAGCGCTATATATAGTAAGGCTAATTATATTAAAGCTAAAAGAATTACTAAAGCTCTTATAGCTTAATAATATTACTAAATAGAGATAACTTCTTAATTAAAGAAGTTATTATAAAAGGTTCTTATAGTTAGAAGTATAAAAAGCTCTACTACTATATATAAAACCTTATACTCTTCCCTCTTCTTTTTCTTTACTTTATAATTTATAATAAATCCTTTATAATATCTATACTATATAAAGAATATAAGAATACTAACTTTATATAAAGTATATCTTTTTTTAAGAATATAGCTAAAGATATTACTATATAGAATAATATCTATATACTAAATAAAACCTTTAAGTTTAGTATATACTCTATCTCTAATTAGAAATACTTTATTAAGGTTATATTAAATAGAGCTTTTAGTAATACTGTTATAAGCCTTTCTGCTTAGGTCAGCTAGGTATGTGAATAATTATATACCTATAGGGACTCTTAACGTATTAGATATAAGAGTCTAAACCTTATAAGTATAGAAGGGTATCCTTCTTAGACTATAGAATATAAAACCTAAGGATTAATTATATTTACGTTCTTATTATTATTATTTACTTTATTTATATATAGTTTTAGCTATCCTTACTATAACCTCTAGCTAATAGGAAGACTATAATAATTAGTAATATAACTTAATATCTTTTTCTCTTATATAACCTTTCTTCTCTATAACTTTATTATTATTGCTAATAATAGTTATAAGAAGATAATTATAAGAGTTATAGAATAATCTTTAGCTTAATGCTTAACCTAAAAGTATAACTTTAGGATCTCACTATAGTATTAGGTTTTTTAATATAACTTATAGGAAAAGGTAGTAAGAAGAAGAGGAAGGCTATAGAGAATAGTACTTAGTAGTTAATATTTATAGCTAATTACTTAAGTTCTCTAACTTTACTACCTTTTAGTAATATCTCTCCCTTTAGTAATAAGAACTTTTTTCTAGTAGACTAACTACTAAGAAGAGCCTTAATATTAAACCTTAGATATTAAGTAATAGCTTAGAGGTTATAGACTTTCTAGTAAGAATATTATAACTACTAATATATTATTAGCCTTAATAAGAGATTTTATAACTAAACTATAATTTTATATCTTATTAATTAGGATAATAATAACGCTCCTTTTATTAATATAAATAATAAAGCATAGAAGGAAGGAGTTTATTTAGAATATAGATAGATACTTTATTAGTCTGATTATACTATAGCTATTAGTAGCATTCTCTATGCTATTCCTATAGTATAAGAATTACTAATATTAAGAGTATATTTTATTCTAACCTCTTATAAAGAAAATAATCTTATAAGTAATAGTAAATTTACTTTTTATATAGCTATTAATAAGGTATATATGCTATATTAATCTATAGCTTTAGAAGATAAACTATTATTAGTACTAGTTAAGTTTTATAACCTAAGAGAAAGATCTAATAGAGGGAAGGGGAAAGACTTTAAATTATAAGTTAGCTTCTTATTTATTCTTATAGTAGAATCCTTAAGATAGTGAGAAATTAGTAGAGGAATAGTTAGAGGTAGTAGTAGGACTATAAAATCTTATAAACTTATTACTTATTAACCTCTTAAAGGTGAATCTTACTATATATTATATCTAGACTACTTATAGTATTATAGAAGACTAGTGAACTTAATACTAATACTAATTTAGCTACTATTACTGCTAAACTAATAGCTGCTAATAGGGTATTTATATCTTCTGTAGATATTAGCCTTACTACTATAAAGGTTCTCACTAGGAGCCTCTAGCTAGCTATTTAAAATATCTAATTTAGAGTTAATACTACTTTAAGTTCTAATAAGACTTAATAAGGTATTTAGACTAGCTTAGTAGTAGCTTTAGATAATAAACTTACTTTAGTTAGGCTAAATCTTATAGTAATATAGAGTTTTTTAGCTAAATATTAATAAGAAATAGGGAACTAAGCTAGTGTTCTATAAATAGGATATTTTTTATTATAAGGAATTAGATGTTTAGATCTTTAGCTTAGATATAAAGCTTTACACCTTAGGTGTAGAAGTAGAGATTATAAGCTATTAAAACTAACTATTTTATAGTAGTACTTTAAGTTAGTAGGAATATTACTTAAGATAGGGGGAATAGTAGTAATATTTTAGTAAGAGATATTAAAGCTTTAGAGATACTATATATAAACGTTTTACCTTATCTTAGTGAGAGTCTATTAACTAGATCTAAAAGTATAAGTTTACTATAGAAAACCTTATTAGTAATATAGACTTTTATACTTTTATTTAGAACTGCTTTAAATATAGAAAGTTTTAGATAGGCTTTATGTTAACTACTATTTAGCTGTTAATAATCTTTTATAACGCCCTTAACTTAGAACTCTAGAGATTCCTTAATGAACTAAATGCTAATAATATAATTAAGGAATATCTTACCTTTATAGAGAGGAAGTATAAGGTGGTTTAGCGTTAATTAAAGATATTAATTATAATTAACTATATTATAGACCTAGAATTAGAGGATAATATGCTTTAGAGCAACTTAAAGCGAAGAGAAGGCTTATACTTTTTGTGTAATACTTAATAATAGGAATAGGAACAGCCCTACTAGTAACGCTAAACTAAGGCTTATTACCTTTATAACTCTTAGCTAAGATATAATAATTATAACTAGAAAGATAGATAACCTTAGAATAACCTATAGAATAATATAAGGAACTAGAGATTTACTAAGTATAACTACTTAAGATAGCTAGACTTAGAAGTATACTATATATAAGAAGATTTTAATATTAATAATAAAATTAACGCTCTAGTTAATAGCAGCTATATCCTTATAGATATTACTAAAGTTCCCCTTAATCTAGCATAAAAGCAAATACTAAATACCTAGTAGATAGAGGGTGTAAGCTAGATAATAGATTTAGCTTTCTAAACGTTAGATAAGATATTAGCTAATAAGACTACTTAATTTAGTTAAGACTATATTATAATTATATATAATACAGAGGATAGCCTCTAGTATATAGATAACTTTATTAAGACTATAAGCCTTCTTAACCTAACTTAAGCTTTATTTAAAACTAAGTAAATTATAGATATATAAGTTAAACTAATAAAGAGGATAATGCTAGCTAAATATATATATCTCTAACTTAATATTAAATCTAATAATAATAGTGTAATAGAAGAAGTATATATTAATATTAGTGTGTTAATAATTCTTATAGATAAAAACTAAGTAATATATTTTACGTAAAACTTAAAGTTCTAAGCGATTAAACTGCGAAAAATAAATATAGTTAACTTAACCTTCTAAGTTATAGAATAAGTAATATTTAACTTCTATATTCTTAGAATAATTAATAATATAAATATTAACGCTTATATTATTATTACTGCTAGAGTTATAAATACCTTAGGAGCTAACTTACTCTTAGGAACCTTATTCTATAAAGACTATAGAATTATTATTAATTTTAATAAGAGCGCTATTAGATTTTAATCTATATATAATATAATAAGCTTAGTTTAATTTTATTAACTATATATAATAACCTATAGGGTAGATAATATATATACTATTATTATACCTCTTTAGACTAATACCTTTATTATTACCTCTTACTTAGACTTATTAAATAGACTAAGCTAGTAAGATAAAGTGTAGCACTTTTAAGTAGAATATAATAATGCTATAGATATAATAATAATAGGTGATAACTAGAAGCTTATCTTAGTATGAAATAATATAGCTGCCTTATTTATAATCCTAAGGGGTAAGTAATTAAAGTATATTATTAAAATAGAGCTTAGAGAAACTATAAATCTAATTAAGTATGCAGATATTATTACCCTAATAGGCAGCTAACCTTTAGTATAAGCTAGATTTTTAGTTGAGGAGTTCTCTTAAGCTATAGTAAACTCTTATAAGTTTATAAGATTTCTCAACTAGCTAGCGCCTTAAAGATTAGGGCTGCTAACTACTATAGATAATATGCTATCCTATAGAATCTCTAAACTAACTAACATCCTAGTGATCCTCAGCAAATATAGCGTTAAAATCTGTAGTAGAGATATAGTATTTATATAGCACCTTAAGGAAGTTCTAAATAAATAAAATATTTACTATAATAAGGGGATTATCCTTATATTAGATAAATAATAGATGAGAATTAAACTTATTAATAGATAGTAGAATTAAAAGGCTATAGTGAAACCTTACTTACTTAGCGTAGAAGATCTTAACCTTACTAAAAGTATCTATAGTAAACTCTATATAGATAGTAAGATATCTTAAGGAGATAGCTTAATCTTAGTTATATGCTTAATGTTTATTATCTAGAGAACTATTAATAGCGTAAAAAAAGGCTATATTATTATAGACCTCTAACTACTTAACTATATTATAGTCTCTAATATATACTTAATGCTTAACTAGGATAATATTATAGTTGCTCTTAGAGGTAAAAAATATATAATTATAATAGATACTACTAGCTTTTTCTATTAACTGCCTATCTTTTTAAGGTATTATAATAGGATAGTAGTAATTAGTCCTTATAGTATTAAGATATTTAATATAGTGCTTATAGGCTTTAAGAATTTGCTAGTATATACCTAGAGGTTTATAGATAGATTGCTATATAACTATTAATACTTTATTTATATATATATTAATAATATTATAATATTTAGTAATAATAATGAGGACTACTTTAAATATATTAAGATTATACTTAAAGTCCTTAAAGATAATAGACTTTATATCTTAATAAAGAAGTCTTTTATAGGGTTTTTAGAAATTAGGCTTTTTAGCTATACTATGAATAGTAGTAGAATCTAACGTACTAATAATTAGATTGTAGCGTTTTATAACCTTAAATTCTTAGAGAATCTCTATAACTTTAAGAGATATCTTAGAATAGCTAGGTGGCTCTAATATGATGTTTTTTAGTTTAATGTTATTATTAGCGCCCTATAAGAAAGGAAAACCTATCTTAATGTGAAACTTTATAAAGAGAACTTTCTTCCTATAGGACTTAATAAGTTAGCTTATATATAAAGGGTCTAAAAAGCAACTTTTAAACCTATAGATGCTAAATGTAAGTTTTAGAACGCCTTCTAAGAGAATCTCTGCTCCTAAGTTATAAGATATTACTATAACCTTAATAAATCTCTCTTCTTTAAAGTTAATACCTATAAGGGAGGCTTTAGGCTTATAGTATTCTAACTAGATATATTATAGAATAGGACTAATATTTTAAGATGAGATATTATGTAAAAATATATTCTGCTTATGCTTTTTCTATTTAGAGTAATATCCCCCTTAGAGAAGTGTTATTTTATAATAGAAGCAGAAGTAGCTAGAGTTATTTAGGTAGTGAGAAAACTCTAAAAACTTATATAATCTAACTGCTACTTAGTTTAAATCCTAATAGACTATATAGCTATAAAGGGAATCCTTATATATATATTGCTATAGACTATAGATCTAAATAAGGCTAACTTAAGACTAGCTAGTGCTACTAACTATCTCTCTTAGTTTAATCTAAATGTTATTTATATCCTAAGGAAACTTAATATAGTACTTAATATACTATCTTACTTCTTAATCCTATAATTAACTAGTAGCCTTAATAAATTTAAAGATAAGGATATCCTCATAGAGATCACCTATAGTAACACTAATAACCTTAATAATGCTGTAAATTCTATATTCCTAAGGGATAAAACCTAGCCTTTAGAACTATAGAGTAATATTACTTTAAGGATCTCTAAAGAATTTATTACTAAGATTATTAATAACTATAGAGATAATAAGAAATATAGTAGGATCTTTTAGTAATTAGACTAAATAGAAGTAGCTTTAGAGTAATAATAGCTGCTAGTAGATATAAATATAGAAGAAGAAAAAGCTAAAAGATAGTAAAGATTACTAAAGTGCTACTAAGTAATACTATAGAGCTACTTAACTAAAGGACTTCTCTTTTATAACTTTATAAATAGTATAAAAAGACTTTATATCTTATAACGCTTAGTATAAGTAATACTTCGCTTTATATATAATAATAAGTATTACTTTAGTGTTAATAGAATAATAGCTAAACTTTAGACCTTTTAGTTTAGTAGTATATATTTACTAGTTAAGTGATATATATTATACTATAGCTGCTATAAAGAGAACTAAATTAATTAAATAAAGCTATTAGGCCTGCTTTAGCTCCTACTAGTTATAGATATACCTTATAACACTATAATAATAGACTTTATTATAGATATACTAAAGGTTAACTTGCTTAGAATAATATAGGCACTACCTAATTTTGCACTATTAGATATATTAGCAATAATTATATATAAGTTCTCTAAGAAGATATTATTACTTATTAGTAATAATATATATAGAGCAAAGGAATAGGCTAAAATGCTTCTTAGAGGCTTCTAAATTGCTAACTAAGGTATCTTATACTAAATTATTAGCAATAGGGACCTTAAGTTTATATCTGCTATCTAAGCAGCAATTTTTAATATATTATAAGTTAAACTCCTCTTATTAATAGTATATTACCTTTAGATAGATAGCTAAAGCAAATAAATAAACTAAATAGTTAAAATTATAATTTGTTTCTATATTACTAAATTCTCTAATATTCTATAGACTAAAATGCTACTTTCCCTATAGTATAATCTTAATAACACCTTTATAGCAATAATTAGCTGCTTACTAAATGAGGTTATACTAAGATTTAAGCTATAGAGCATTCTTAACGCTATTATATAGAAAGATACCCTAGAAGTAAGTATCTTAGTTCTATAGTAAATATACTAAAAAGAAGCTCTACTTCTAATTAATATAGCTAACGCCTCTTATAAGAAACATTATAATAAACGCTATATAGATATAAGCTTTAATAAAGGTGATAAGGTATAGATAAGACTTAGATAGGGATTCTATCTCTTAAGGTAATAGAATAGTAAATAGATATCTTAGAGAATAGGGCTGTTTTATATTAAGCGTGTTATTAGTCCCCTAGCGTATAAGATTAATATACTTAGCTATTAGAGAATACACTTAGTCCTCTTAATTACCTAACTATATAAGCTAAACTAAGGAGAAGACCTATTCTACTAAGAAATATTACTACTAGAGCCTATAGAAGTAGATAGCAGCAAAAAATAAGAACTAAACTATATTATTAGCAGCAGAATCTTATATAGGAATTACTACCTATAAGTGGAATATCTTATCTGATAGAAGGGATTCTCTGCTAAGGATAACACTTAGTAAACCTATAAGTTATTACTCTTAAATATAGCTAATATTATTTGTAACTATAAAGTAAATCTCCTTAGTATTATAGCTATTAGACCTTAATAGGGTTAGCTACCTAACTAGAAATAGTTAGGTTATTATATTACTTTTAATAAATAACACTATTATTTAAAAATAATAAATTATTACTAACTTTAACGTTAAAGAGGCTTTATTTTGCTATTATATAGTAAAAACATTCTTTTATTATTATCTCCTATTAAACTTTAGTATTTCTAAAAAGTAACTTAAAATTAATAAAAGAGGTAGGAGTAACCCCTTTAAGCTATACCTTCCTTAAAAATACTAAAAAACTCACTTTTAACTACCTACTTTAAAAATCTCTACTTAACATAAGCTTACTACCCTTCTTTTCCTTACTACTACTACTTTACACTTATATAATAGCTTTTATAATTACTTTATAAAAATACTTATAATCCTAAGTTAATAATAATAACCTCCTTCTTCTCTACCTCTTTATTAATAGATATATTATTACTATATCTAACTTTTCTCTTAAAGCTTAGCGCTTCCTACTTAGCTAGAAGATTACTACTACTAACTCTAATAGCAGTAACCTTACTAGAGATATTACTATTAGTAAGGATATTAAGATAGCTAATAATACTACTAGTAATAAGGCTACTAAGTATAGCTTTTATATAATATCCCCTAAAGATATTAAGCACCTCTATAGCTTATATTAAACTGCTGTGAAGACTAATATTTATACTTATAGTAGTAACTATAAGGATTATATTACTAGCTTTAAGCTTAATAACCTAGCTGCTTAGATTATAACCCCTACTTATAATACTACTACTAAGGATATCTATAAGACTACTATTAGTACTATTAATACTAATAAGAATAATAAGAAGTTATATAAGTAGCGCTATAAGGAGCATAAGGCTGCTATAAAGGCTACTGAGGTTACTATAAAGACTACTGAAGCTGCTATAGAGACTACTGAGGCTACTAATAGAGCTGCTGCTAAGTAGGCTGCTATTAAGGCTATTACTGCTGCTAGTAATAATAATAATAGCGATAAGGAGGATAATAATACTACTATAGAGAGCCTTAAGACCCCTCATAAGAAGAAGGTACTTACTTTTACTAGAAAGTATCTCTATTAGTAATTAATTAATAAGGCAAAGGCTTATGCTACTTTTATATTTACTTACTACCTTAATATAGTTCTCCTCTAGGAGATCTACCTTATTATTAAAACTATTAATAATACTAGTAATACCTTATCTAATACTTTTATCTATTATGTTTAAGATATACTAAAGTATACCCTTAAGAAGTTCTATAACGTTAAGAGTGTTACTACTAAGGATTAAGATATAAGCGTTACTACTAACTTTAAGAAGCTGTAGACTAACTACTTCCCTAGCTGTACTTACGTTTTAGCTGCTTATTTTATTAGAGAGCGTAATAAAGCTAATAGTGCTATTATAGGTTACTTTATAAAGCTTAACTATCTTAACTTTATATCTATTACTCCTCTTACCTATATTAGTATTATTGCTATTATTAACACCTATGCTTATAAAAACCTTATAAAGGCTTATAAGTATATTAATATTCTCACTAGTAGCTTTAAGATATCTATTCTACCCTACCTTAATAATATTAAGAAGATTACTAGTAATACTATTACTACTACTAATAGTACTGCTACTATAACTAAGAATATTAATATTACTACTATTAATAAGCTCTCCTCTTATATTATTAAGCTTAAGATTAACGCTATAACTAAGTAAGCTGTTACTAATAAGATTTATATTATTATAGATAAAGTTAAGTAGATTAAGGTTACCCCCCTTTATGCTAAGATTACTACCTTTTACACCTCTATTATAGAGATATAGAAGAAGTACCTTACTACTATAAATACTAATATACCCCCTACTAAGTATAGTTATACTTTATCTGTATTTAATTAATTAATAGATTAGTGAGAAGGATAATAGGATAGTTATAAAGGAATACAGTAAGGATAGGATAGAGAACGGAGAGGAAATATACCTATATGTAGTTTAGAAGAATAGTTAGGATAACTATCTCTAAAAGAGGGGTATATATTATAAGCTTTTCTACTTAGGTTAGCTAGGTATATAAATAATTATATGCTTATAGGGACTCTTAATATATTAGATATGAGAGTTTAAACCTTATAAGTATAGAAGGGTATCCTTCTTAGACTATAGAATATAAGACCTAAGGATTAATTATATTTATGTTCCTATTATTATTATTTACTTTATTTATATGTAGTTTTAGCTGCCCTTACTGTAGCCTCTAGCTAGCAGGAAGACTATAATAAATACTCCTTTAGAGAACCCTATTTACTAAATAATTATAGAGATAATAAGACTTAATAACTTTAATATAGAAGCTATATATATCTCTAGTTATTTTAAAAAGTAGCTCTTCTTTATATAAACTTTTTATAATACTAAAGTAGATATAGCTTAAGCTTTAGTATAAGCTTAATAGGGGAATATTAATAAGTACACTTTATACTAATTATATAAAGAGAGTATTACTAATAATAATATAGCTATAAAAGCGTTAGCTAGCCTAATTAAATAAGAAGAATAATAAATAGCAAAATAATAATAAGGATAATATTTAATAGTAGTATAAGTAATATATAAAAGAGAGGATAGGTTAATAGTTTAATAGTTAGTAATTAAGTAATTAAGTAATTATAAACTATATTATTACTAAAGTAAAGTTAAAAATAGTGAAGTTATTTAATATAACGTGTAAATATAAGTATAACTAAGGTTAAGAGAGATAGTTAGAGACTTAAGAGGTTATTAGGTTATAATTATATAACTAAAGGCTATATATATTATTAAGAGGCGTAGAGTTAAGAGGTCTATTGCTCTAAGTAGGTAAAAATCATAGTAAACTGCTAGAGGCCTAACTTAAACTTTATTAAATATATCTAATTATAAATAAAGCGTTAGATTAATAAAACCTTTCTATAATACTTTATTAATAATAGTTTAAAATAGGCTGTTTTTTTAGCTTAAGATATTATACTAAAAAACTACCTCTTAAAATTAGTTTATTTAATACTATATTAATTATAGCTAGTTATTAAAGTATAGGGAAGCTTTATTAGATATTAAGCTATATTAAGAAAGTTATTTTTAAGTAGCTAAAGCTTAGTTTTTATATATATTTATATTAACGCTAAACTAAAGCCTTAATAGCTTATAAAATATATCACTTTATTATTCATAATATAATTAGCCTCTAAAAAGTTATCTTAATATAAAAGTAAGCCTAAAGTACTACGCTTACAAACTCATAGGGACTATATTATATAGATAGCAACTCCACTATACGCATCTACACGTGTTGCTAAGGGCAGCATACCAGAACTAGATCCACAGCGCTGTTCATGCTGCAGGTCCTAATTTCTACAAGCGATAAATTATTGCATAGGTCATGTCTCCCGCGCTAAGCCAAGCTCATGGTGGGGTCGACGCTGACGTAACACTGAACACTGCGCACGTGCCTTCCTGGATGTCGATCCTTATCGATAGAGGGCAGCAAGCTGCTGTGGTCACAGCTGCGATGAAGCTGGATTGAAAGCTGAGGAGGAGGTCCCTAAATCGTCGACAGCGCGAACCAACGATCAAAGAATGTTGTGGAGGGGCTGCCTAATATTGATCTTCTGGTAGGCATTTGTGGATGTCAAAAGTCCCAGCATGAAGCCACAGACGAGCATGACGATGGGATCGAGAAGCGGGGTCACAGGAACCAAGCCCCAAGAGAGAGCCGTGCAATCATGAGCGCATTTAGATTCAAATAGCGCAGAGCAGCAGGTCGCAGCAGGATGGAAAGAATTACATCGAGCAGCTGATAAGCTGTCGAAGGATGCGAGGACTACCAGACCTCCATTAGCACGCACTTCTTCACTCGCTGGACAGGAACTGTCCTCGCGACCACGCGGCCAGGTGCCTAGACAACGACCTTTGATCCATCCAAAGCAAAACAGCGAAATGCGATGTGTCGATAAAGGACCGCTGTAACTGTCGGCATAGCTATGTTCGATGGAGAATGGATCCTCTCATCTGGTGGCCAGAATTGAAAACGGTCATGATGAGGAGTGGGATCGTTGTGACTGCGCCCACGTCATGGGCGGGGGATCCCTTTGTCTATGGATTATCAGCAGAAGTGATAAGTTATCAATGGAACCTCTGCGGACTGCTTTATCTTCAGAAACCTGGACCACCTCTGCGAAAGGCTGACAACGACCACGACTGATGCGTGGACTTTATGGGCAAGAGACTGAGACTCTGGAAGGCTGAGAACGCAAGGCGGCTGGAATGGGTTGCGCCCACGCATGATGTGAGAGTTGATAACGAGGGGATGTGCCTGTTCCCCGGTGAATGAAGGCAAACCGCTAACAGCAACAGCGTACATCATGGCTGCGACGTCGGACATTAGCATTCAACAGGCCCTGGGCGACGGAGCAGGAGGGACTTCGGCAAGGCAGACCCAGGCCAAAGGAATCGCATGGGCCACAAGGGCACGATGGGACGGCCAACTTGTCAATGGTTCCGTGTCAACAACTTCGAGCGGCATGCATGAACAGTCCAGCCAGACTGCAGCACGATGTCTCCCTAACTCAAGATACCCTGGGTAGGGAAGGTAAGGCAAGGCAAGGTAAGGCAAGGCAAGGTAGGCAGTGAACTAGTTGCTTGCCAGGCCGATAAGCTATTAGTATCAAGCAAACTCGTTGTGGCGTCACCCTTCCATGCCAACCTTCTCTGTTGACGTCGCCATGTCCACTGCCGACCTCTTCCCAAATCCGATCGAACACGACGACCAGCGCCAGTCCATCTTTCGTACCCGTGCCTTGCGACATTTGTTCCGGAGTTCCAAGACGTGTTCTTAGACGCCCATCCCCCATGGGCCAGAACCTCACCTGAACATGCCTTCGACGCCCTCGGACACTCTGCCAGTACTTACATGGCGGGCCAAATTGTGTCGTTTGACGGAAGCCTGGCTTCTGAGCGTCTGTTGCGATGATACCTCCCGCAACAAGGCCATCTTGACTTCGCACGTCTACCGCCGCCACCGTACCCTCGCTTGCTGCAGACTTAGCGACAAGTCGCATGGATGGTATGCTGCAGTTCGAAACCGTCGCCGAGGACAGCGCTGTGATCGACTTGGCTGGCATATCGTTTCCAACCACGACGGGTATACTGCTATAGGATCCCTCCTAGCATTTGCGTCCATGCCGAATCGTCTTCACTAGAGTTCTATTAGACAAAAACATTAATCCGACCACGCTTGTCCGCATTGAGCTTGCGCCCTATGATCCGGCCGAGTTGCCACCTTTGCGTCGTGACGTCTTCAACTCCGGGTCACATTGCCCCAAGTCTGTCTCCGTGGTGAAAGATTGTCCGAGTTGTAAGCACCATGCTCCTCGGCGGTGGCTTCATAAACAAAGTCGTCGTCTCGAATTGGGCTGTTCTCAACAAGATGCCCGTTGAGGATACCTAGTTCGCATGGGAATGACGCCTTTGAGATCAAGGTGAGCCATAGGGTAGAGACCAACGAGACACAGGGCAGGTTCTCGCTGGGCGCTGCTTTGCCTTGGTACCGTTTGGCTGAAATACGACGGCCGACAGCCGGCAGGCTGACCGACCTGCCGGTACACTGGCGGACGGCAACTCACGCGGCAACGTCTTCGTGGCGGCGGTCGAAGAGGGAAGCCGGGAAACAACTGCTCGAGGGCGTTGGCTCCCGGATCTCTTCAGGAGGTGTTATCGCAGCTTTATCGCAGTTGTTGCCAGCATCATGGATAAGTACGGGGTTGGGGGCTTTGTGTAAGGTCGTAAGACAAGGAGCGGCATCTGACTGCGCACATCATTCTTTTCAGCCAAGGTTTTTGAATCCCAGCATCTCTCTGAAGTGGTCTCAATTCGACAGCATTTTCTGCAGACTCAGTCTTCCGCAAGACGGAATCAGGGAAGTTTAGTTTCCTAGCCACATAGTTTTGGGTGCGCGCAGACTTCTGAATGCAGCAATACTCAACCGTCGCTGTCCATCCAGAAGATCACGGCATTGCGCCTTGAAAGCCATCGCTGAATTCATGGAGAACCAGGAGGAAGCACATCGTCCTTCACGCAGATCTCTCACGGCTGTCAGAGCAGTCAGTCCAGGCAACCCGCCCGAGCCGTGGCGTCAGAACCTGCTCTCTAGTGCAGTCGGCTATGAAGGCGGCACGCGAGATGGATGGAGCTGATGGCGGCACAACTGTGGGTGGAAAGAAAGACCACAGCTCGGCGGAGAAAGCTAGCTGTCCCCAGCATTTGATCTCCAAGATCAAAACACCAAAGGCTGGTCGGAGCCCAGGAAACGCACATCCCCGAGCGTCGGCGCCAGGGTAAACATAAGCAGTCTGCGGTGACGCAGGACCTTGACAAAGCTCCACAGGAAAGAGGTGACGACTTTGGTTGAAAGACCAAGACGGGAAGATGAACCCAGAGCCGCCGCCGCCGCAACAGAGAGGTAATGATCGATTCCATGATGTCCAGGATGGCGATGAGGTAGAACTCGCAGGAATCGAGAAGAAAAAAGCAACTAAAGTTGACACAAGCAACATCTAGTGAAGCCCTCAACTTTTCGCGCCGAAATTAGACGTTGACGGACAAGATGCCCGGACTTTATGCATTGTCGTAGAGGCCGGGCGTGAGTGATATCGCCGCTAAGAACAGTCAAGAGGCAGCCCTGGCCGCTGTGAGAGAAGGAAGAGCGGAGGGGCCAGATCCTTCGGGACGTGGGCCGAGCCCGATACTCAGGAGCAAAGAGCCAAAACCCCCTCATCAGCCTGGCTAACCAATGCGTAAGCTCCACGGAGATATGAAGAAGCTGAAGATGGACGTGGATCGCCAGTGGCATATTGGAGACGGAGGAGTAGAGACAGAGGATCCCGCACAATATTCATGACCTGATAGAAGGAGGAGCACAGCCAGACAAGGCGGGCCCGACGAGTGCGGGCATGGTGGCAAAGAACATGAAGAGCGACGAAGAGGGCTGTCGGATCTTCTCAGGCTTTGTCGTCGGTAGCAGATCGATGTCACGGGACGAAGTCTGTTATGTACCGTATTCCAGTTGCCGGTCGCGAAGGCGCGGGTCTGTTGCAAGAAATGCCCCAAAGTTGCGGCGTCCGGCCGCAAAATGCCTTGAGCTGGCCACGGCATGCATCCCATCGAAAATCTCCGTGTTGATACCGCATTCTGACCTCCTTTGTCCAATCTGCCTCTCTCTAGGTATCACGCCTGGCGTACATGGCTTTGCAAAGCTACTTCTCCAGCTCAACGGAGTGAATGCGTATCTCGATGGGGACGCTCGCAGCACGGAGGTAGCGATGAATTCTGAAAAGACGACTAGTTTGTTAGCAACGTGTATGTGGAAAGAGGGGAGAAGGCGTATCTACTCACCTGCATTGGATTTTCTTCTGGGGCTCCTGGACAGCATTGGGCCGAAGACGACGTGTCCATGACCTGGATGTAGTCGCGAGACGCGGAAAGAAGCTCGATAGATCTCGGTTCCAAAGCTTCTTCGGTGTCGGGATGCGAGTAGGCGATCTCAGTAAGCAAGCGGGAGTCTCTGTCACCGGGGGCAGTTTGCCAGGCCACATCTAGACAGATACCTGGCACAGTGGGAGAAGGACGGGTATTGTCTGTCCATGGATGCTTCGCGTACGAATTCAACCTCAGGAAGGAACGGGCGTGCTGCATCTCTCAACATCTTAGACGTAGCTTGGCATCCAGGCGTGAAGTTTTCCCTCTGATAGTTCGAACCGCACAACGGCAGCAACAAGGTCAAGCTCGATACGGGTTTTGTCAAGGCAGAGAGTCGAGTCGATGTCGGCGCGTTGGATCAATGAGGAGCGCTAGTCGCGGGCGAACTCGGCAGGAATATCTTGACAGAAGCATTGCGGACGATAGAAGATGATTGCCAAAGCTGTATAGCAATCTCGAAGCAATCTCGAAACACTCGGACAATATTGCGTTAGGGTCGTGGTCAGGACAGACTGTTGCCGACGACTGCTCCAGTCAGCACGCGACGAACACAAGCATGAGGTAGACCAGTTCGGCAGGAACGGGCTGGCTGGGGACGAAGCTGCGCACAGAAATCGGCAAACATATTGAGTAAGTACGCAAACTATTGGCAGACTTCGCTGTAGCAAAGATGTAATGAAGCAATAACGTGCGTTGAAGTGAAGCGTGGCTTGACGTGACGTGGGTGCTGAAGTTTGCAGCGGCAAGTTAGCAGACGCGTAGGTACTTGACGCGTGCCTAACGCGTACCTCACACTGTAAGTTGAGAGCACCACTGAAGGACTTCCAATGGAGGAACTTGTCCACCCTCCTGGGTTCCCCACCTAAGGTACCTAGGTACCTTACCTTAGGTAAAAAGTCGGAAGCGCTCCACTGGCGGCACAGACTGTCACTCACAGAGGGGCCAGGGACCTACAGCAAGCATAATGCACTGTAGTTTTGGCGCACCCTGAGCGCTCCTCTGGGAAAATTCCCAGCACCCGACACCACCCGCCTAGACACCACTGCTGAAGACAGTGACCCCACCAAGTCGTCAAGGTCTTCTTCGCCTATCTAGGTAGGTACCTTAGGTACCTAGTCAGTTACATTCTACCCCAGCGCATTTCCGGGAACAACACCATAAATAGGTTCACTGCAACACCCAGCAAACAGTACTGAGGAGTTTTCGGCAATCTCCAAGGTCTACACTTACACATCACTTTGGGCTATGCTCAACCCGACTACCCAGGAGTACTCCACGCTGCCTGTCTGGCCGCCATGCGTCCCCCCTATTTCCCCAGCATGCTCGCAAATCTC
Organism: Colletotrichum sp. SAR 10_76; assembly: GCA_025327145.1. Classification (NCBI taxonomy): domain Eukaryota; kingdom Fungi; phylum Ascomycota; class Sordariomycetes; order Glomerellales; family Glomerellaceae; genus Colletotrichum; species Colletotrichum sp. SAR 10_76. Next base: position 7,557 of record JAKMWU010000405.1, on the reverse strand, counting down.
GAGCTGCCAGATGAATGCCACTGGTCCAGTGTTTGTGCTGTAGAAGTGGCCTCCTCGCGTCGTCTCATAGGCCATTCCTTGCCCTCCTTCTAATAACCTACTGATCACCAAGCCATGAACCAACCCCCCTGCTATTCCTCTGGCACTCTGTAAAACTCCACAGGTCTTCCGATTCATGATGGTTCTCACCGGCGTGGGATAGTCTGTTGAGTTTCAGCAGCATCCCGCCGCTGGTGGTGAGCCTGGATAGCCACTCGGAAAGCCAACCAACCTCAGGGTTCCTCTACCAAAGCATTTAACGAATCAACAGCATGTCTCGTCCCGATGCTTGGTAATTCTAGGTCAATGACGATGTGGACCAGAATCACAAACTTGCGACCAACATCCCCTCTCACGGCCTTCAAGCAAACAAACCTCAAGGAACAACAATCTAACTAGATCCAAGATCCACGCTGAGACAAGCTATCACTCAAGTCGGTGGAGTGGAAGAGCAGGAGCGTTGCATGATCCCTTGGAAGCACTACCACCATAAATCTCCCACTGCCTCGGGGGAAGCATTCACTCCAGACTCTACGCCAGTCCGACGTAGAAGAGGAATTTCATCCAAGCAAGCCGGACTGCGAAACGGATGCAGAGCCAACCACGTCCGCGGGTTCCACATCTCAACCGGTCTACTCAGAAGACACAGCGCCTGCCCATGACGTGACTGGCCCTTGAACCAGCCATGCTTCAGATTCACCGCAGAGAAACATCAGAAGGCAGCATCGCAGAAACTGTTAGCGAGAAGAACAAGAAGAAACAAGTTTCTTTCGCAATTCGATCCAGGCGACAGCTCCAATTTATCGCAAAGCACAAATCCGAATCCAGCACCAATACTTTCGTTTACTCTCTGAAAGTGTCAAAACTATGATTCATCTTTGCTTCTGCTGAGACTTCAAGCCCTCGGTACCGCAGAAGAAGAGAGGTTGTGATGCACCCCTTTCTAGTGCGCCGCGAAAGATCTTCGAGACGGTGAAGACGGGGGTCCTGGGCTAGCACGTCCAAATATACTGACCAGCCGCCCGTTCACAGTGTTACTATGAAATTTAATGCACGCAAAGATTCATTGAACCGCGGAGGACTGTTGGGAATGACTTTGTAAAGAGGCAGCAGCAGAAGAAGTGAGACACAGAACAGCAACATGCCCATTCCCAAGATATTTGAAGATGCAGGCAGACTCTTAGTGAGATGACAACCAGAAACAGCAATTTGCTCAGCATATACTGCGTATGTTTACCTCTGGAGCCAGTAGATAACTAGATGTTCCAGATTGAACGGATAATTCAGGGTACTTCTGCAGCCGCCTTTTCTCTGAGGAGCTGGGGTCCCAGATGTTAGCCATCTCGCCGCGTGGTGTTATCCGATGGTGAAAAGGGGGCGATGATAGACATTCCCTCAAGTTGTAGACATACCAGAGCAGTAATAGAACACTTCTTGTTTTCATTTGTTGAGGACCATTCCGAATTCTGGGTTAACTGTGCTTGCCAGTGTAACGTGAACTTGGCCGACTGATCTCCTCATTCACAGTGTGATCAGCCATAAACCCCACCTAGATAGCATGTTCATACGCGTGAAAAGTCCTCAGATGAATCAGTTCAATTCCAGTGCTCTCGGGGAGTCCTACTTCGAGTTGCAAAAAAGTGAAGTCTGGCGGTTTCGCGAGGTTGCCATTAAGTAGTTGACGGGCGGTTCTTCATCACGACAAGTTATCTCAGTTACTGTCCAAGAACGTTGAACAAGTGGTGAAAGTAAGCTGCGTGGGGCAGTTGCGGTGCTCATGTTCGATCGGGCGCTGTCTGCCCCACCATTACCAGCGTTGCTGGAGAGGAACTTGCGAGCACAGGAGAGCGGGGAGCAGGAATTTTGAAGGGTTGTGACTGAAACCAAAAACCATCTCACGGGGTTGATGGCAGAATTCAGCGGATATTGTTGGTAGTGAAGAAGGAGAAACAGAACAGCATCGTCTGCGAAGTGACGACGCAACCGAGCCGAGATTATTTGCGCACCTGCCGAGTTTGATATCAGAGGTTGTCGTGTCCCGCTGCATTTGGGGGGATCCGTTGCTGAGACCCCGAGTTCGCTATTCATCTGGCTACTGGACAATAACGGGAAGAACTTTCAACGGGAAGGCACACTTATGCTGCGTTTTGGTTCACATTTGCGCGCACCGAGCTCGTGGGTTTTGTAAGAAAACGCTCTCAGCTGTGGCAAAGTCTTCGGCTTCCTCCGTGGTAGTCAGGTTACATCGCAAGGCAAGTTCCAGGTGCTTTGCTCCTTCCTTCCCAGTTCTACCACCGCCGGCTCACCCAACAACATAACGATCAAAATTCCCAACTACCCTACAATGAATGCATGCTACATTATCACATCGTTGCAGAATGAATAGCTAACTGACGTGCCGTTCAGACCACTGCCAACAGCAAGCCGGTCCTCGACGGCAAGAACGAATCCCCTCAGCCGGTGAGAACTCGCACCTTTGTCATCGAATCTTCGCGCATTGTCACTGACGACTACTTCCAGCAGGCCAAGAAGCAGCGCTCAGCTGTTGAGGAGCTTCTCAGCATGTATGACGAAAGTTTCGGCCTCGCTAGCGCTCAAAAATCCGACTTCCTCACCGCTCTCCTCGCTGCTAGACAGGAAGCGCACGAGAGAGCGCGAGAAACCGAAGCTCTGGCGAAGAAGACACGCGAGCACGCCGAAATGATGGACAAGGTGAGATCCAATATCACTTGCGTTTTTTTGACCTGGGTTGCATGCTGATACTTGGACAGCTCGTGAAGCAGTACGAATCTTTGTCTTGAAGGCATCTGATACTGATATCTCGGCCATGGGTGATGCGAGGGTTTTGACATGGAAGGAAGGACGGTGGAAGCAATTACCAGAGGGTCTCTGCGTGTAAGAGCTTGAATCATCCTAAATCAAAGGATGCAGAGATTTCGGATGCGTGGATTTCACCTAGAGATCCAATTCCATGGCCCCACGATCCAGTCACAATGTTTGCCATCAAGCACGAGTGATTGGTATGGAGAGACCTAGGCAAGCCTTTGGTGGTTCCGTTGAAGTTCGCTCCGATTAATGGGAATACTGCAATGTCTGTGATCCAGGGCGAAGTATCCTTTGGACCATCACAGCCGTGCTTGGGAATCTTGCTGCGGGATGTTTTCCGATGGTTTCCCAAACCTTTGACTCGACCATTTGGAGAGCTCAAGGTCTTTCAGATGCTTGTGAGCGGTCATATAGGCATAGTACAAGTCATCCCAAGATTGGTGTCGAGAAAGGGGGCAAATGCACAGAGACACCAGGATCAACCACACCTGTAATGGCAGTCCAGTAAACCAGACGCGCATGCTGCGTGGTTTGTGAATGATGGTTGCTGTGGCCCCGATCTGGCGTACGGGATCCTCTGAAGCCAAGCCGAGGAAAGAGACAACACTCAGCCGACATGCACCGCTTAGATGTCGGAGGAGTATGGAAGAGGGGTCTCGGGGCATAAAGACAATAATTACTAGGCCGAGCTAGGTTGGAGCATAACGAAAGATAATAACGGGACTATGTTGAGGTCTATGGCGTGTGCCACAAAAAGAAGGAGAGGTTGATCGTGTTCTAGGTATGTGAAATAAAGGAGGATCATCAGGCCAGATATTGAAGAGGCCAAAGACTGTCGCACGGAGATCTGGGCGGAAGACCGTTAGAGTACGGGATTGAGAAAGCTTTCCGGACTGTGTGCTCTCGAAAAGCATGAAGATGGCAACAGTAAGTGATGAGAAGGGCTTTATAGCATGAAGCTGCTGAGGCGCGTCGGGTGATAATGAGACCGGAGAAAAACGAGAATCGAGGAGTGAGAAGCGTGTTGAGGATTGGATACAGGCAAGTAGAAAAGCATAATACCCATGTGCTGTCGAGGGGTGCTGAAGGCTAGAGTGGATGAGATCAAGGTTCCGTGATGGAAAAGGCACCGCCGATTCGCTTTTCTTTCGCCATCACCATTGTTCAACTATTCAATGAAATACCCATAGCCACTGTTAGATGCGAAAGCGAGACCCTGATTGTCTGGGAGGCAGGCTGAAGAGAGGGCTGAAAAAGTCAACACGGTAGTCAAAGAAAAGAATAAGCGATCCAAACGCTGGAACCGGCCTGGTGGAAATAAGACCTAACGCCACAGTCTTGCAGGGGTAGGGAGAGGAAACAAAAGATAAGCCTGCAGAGAGGAATGCTGCGACTTAATAATTGGGATAGCTTGAATTTTTGGGGTAGGCGATGGCTGTGATCATCGTCAACGTACAGCACAGGGCAGATCAAGAACAATACGGAAGAGAGACCGCTCATTACGACTGAGACCACCTCTATTTAATATTCAACATATAGTTGAGGCTACCCAAGATTCCTGCATCACGCAGGGAGGCGAAGCCAGTTCGAAAGATACCCTTCGATGTTCTAAAAATTAAGCTAATGGTAGAAGACGTCGAGAGCAGGAGGCTTGACAGCACCAGAGTATTCAAATCCCTTTTCCTCTGATAGTTTCCAGACGATCAAGGTCAACTTATGAGAGACTAGTTTTGAGACGTCTTGCCCGGAGTCATTGTCTCGAACAAGGGTTTGGGTGCTAAACTGCCACCTAGAGATCTGTGGAAAAGCCACATACTTGTCACACTCAGCAGCCATTGTCATCTGGTGAGAGAGTGTTGTTTTAGAGAAGTGAAATGGTAATAGTTGCTGAAGGAGTTGCTCCTCGGTGTGATATGCCGCGGCAAATACTTCTCCCGTAAGTCGCACATGTTTGCGAGCCAGATCAGGCAGCAAAGTCTCACTCCGACGTCTGGCATACTTTGAATAATCTATATCTTTTCAATAGATATCTTAGGACAGTGAGGCCAGCCCACCTTTTTGACTTTGAGGTTGGCAGACATGCAACTACGCGTTATGACTGGGACTCAATCAGTATGTGAGGAGAGGCCAATTGAAGTATTAACGTGATCAAAGAACAAATCCAGAACCAAGAGGGAACAATGCACTTCGATTTATTCTTTCCATTCACATTTTGCACTTACGAGAAATAGTGACGGAAAGGAAAAGTCTTAATAGCACACAGTGGCGTTCATCATCTGAGAATGACACCCAGAAGGAGGATCATTATCTCAGAGTCTTGTTACCAAGCCGGCCCATTTCGTCCGAAATGTTCAGCGACATGATTAGAGACTATGAAAAACCACGATTGATTCCTACTTTGCAGATACTAAGAACGTCATAACGCAGCCTACACGTTCCGCGAAACCGCACATACAACGGTACCAGAGCCGAGAGACGAACAATGACTTTACTCAATCAGCAGCAGGTACCCTAGAAACGGCAGGCGACTTGAACCCTCATGCACATCTCGACCCGTCAGGCCAACACTTCTCAACTCTATGATGTCAATCTCACTTCACACTCCTTCACTTCTCCATTGCTTCGCATAGCAGCATCGCAGCACCAGCGACAGTCTATTCGATTGTGTCCTATCCGACGGCTTTGCAAACGATCCACGAACGGACGGCCTCCGAGCAAGCATTCGAAGATGGTTGCAGACCAGAGAAATTTTGTCCTCGAATCGGGAGGTGTTGAGGGAATGGCTCGGTGACATCTGGTGGAGGGGAGATGGCGTGACTTGTCTCCTGCAAACATGAGTCTGCGGCAACGACCTTGAGTCTTGTATGAAACCAAATGGAGAAAATAAGTAACTAAAAAGACATGCTCTTAGAGTATTCATGCATCATCTCGCAGCAACTCCTCATAATGCTGTTGCGAGACTGATGAATGTTCGCACTCTAGGGAATAAGTTGTGAATGGGGCAGTCCGCTGGAAATTAACGTTGGCAAGAATCAGAGCAGACGATTATCAGAGTTCTGCCCACATCACTGTGCGGAGCTAGGCTCCGTTTTGTGTGGATGAAGTTGACGACTACGCAGGACGGAGAGGACACGATGGACAGGAAGAAACAGTGATCGAAGGTTTAAACATCAGCTTTTGAGCACCAAGGCGACTGGAATACTTCTGAACCTTTTCTCTCCGAGCTAGATCAAGAGTGTTAGGTACGAATCGTGCCCGGCAACGGACTTCATGTCGGGTGGATTCTCAACTGGCTTCTCATGTGCGATCAACTCATGAGAGGTTTGCGTCGCCTTGCAGCCACACGCACTCCTTCGACAGCTTTGGCATCTTACAGCGTCATGGAAGTGAAGTCTTGTACGACGCACAAGTGTCTTCTGGATACGTCATGATCGTAGCCAAGGTCGCGGCAGTTGGAAAGAGGCTGGGACTGTATCATGTTGCCGGCGTATATTTGGACCATGCCCCAATGGAATTCTACCCTTGCACTGGGGTACAGCAACAAGAGAAGAAGTCATAGGTTACGTATTCGAAGACACAGAGCCACAGAAGTGCAGAGAGATAAAGACAAAAAGGGAGAAAAGATCTGAGGAGAATGCGACGAGGTGCACGAGCATGCATTCAAAGGCTTTTGAGTCCAATAATCTTCGCGGTGTTCAAGGCCCCAAGCGGCAAGATGATGTACTGGAGATCACCGGGCCCTTTAAGCAGTCTATCGTCAATAGCTCCCATGCTTTCCCAGCCGTGAGTACAGCGCCAATGAGAGGAGATCATGCCAGAGAAGTCTTGGGTACTCGCTGATTAACATCTCAGCCGAGGTGATGTAGTCGTCTGCTCTGCAGGCAGCGTCGGCAGCGGACCTTCATTAGCAGGGCTTCCAAGGCCTCAAGGCGAGTGGATTCCTTCTGAAAAGCACCTAGAATCAAGCAGCAATTTCGAACGGTCGAATGGTGTCTTTTCGATTGTCGCTGGCTACTTCACAGAAAGAACCTCAAGTATACCGACTCCCATACACGCAAGGAAAGGAAAAGTTGTTCTCCACCCCGCTGTAAACCAGAGCCGGCCTGAACGAAGCAGTAGGCAACTCCGAAGTGCCGCACGGAAGTCTGGTGCTCAGACAACGAGCCATCCTCGAAAGGCAGGAAAACCTCCCAGCGCCCGCGCTTTGTTGCGGCAGAGGTTGAAAGTAACCGGTGTCGTCTGTTCTGGGACAGAACATCCTCAGCATTTGAGGCATTGTTTCTGAACAGTGAAGCGTAGAACGTAGGTATTGGTTTCGTGGATAGATGGCCCAAAGGGGTGGGGGGAGGTTGTAGGGAATGCCTGGATGATGGGATCATTCCTACATGTGTTTCAGCAAACGCGGAGGGGCCTGATTTAGGGCGAGGATTGGAGGCTTACTGTCTCTGTGGAGGGGGGCAGTATCTTGACTGGGGCAGCTGCGGTGTCCTTTGAAGCTGCATGAGCCGTGGTTGGCAATGCTGGAGTGCTGAAGTTTTGCAATAGAACCGATTCTTGTTGAGCCCATTGAATCCGAAGTTCCAGTTTGCACGTGCTCTGACCATGATGGGGGGGGGGGGGGGGATTTTGAACCCGGGGGGGGGGTTGTTGGGGGGATTTTGGGGAGGGGTTTTAAGATGGGTTGTTGGGCCG
>JAKMWU010000404.1:0-47547 GCA_025327145.1 Colletotrichum sp. SAR 10_76 | reverse complement strand
TATTTTTGTTTTTTTTTTTTTTTGTTTTTTTTTTTTTTTTTTTTTTTTTTTTTTTTTTTTTTTTTTTTTTTTTTTTTTTTTTTTTTTTTTTTTTTTTCTCTCACCTCCTTCACTCCACCCCTTACACCCTTCGAGAACTCTTGTTATCCTCTTTCCACGATCCTCGTGGCCAAAAAAGAAAAACCCAAAAAAGTCTCCTCTCACCGTGAGTTGAGATTAGTGCAAGTGGTCAATGCTGACTATGTGCAGAGTCGGCCTCCCAGGAAAGCGCCAACCCTCTGAGTTTCCTCACCACCGAAGAGAAGATGGAGCACCTTCAAGCAGCGACGCAGCAACCCGCCGCCAATCCTCTAGACTCGTCGGATCTTTCTGTTGCTGCCGCTGCAACCGCCCGTCTCACTCATACCCTAATGGACCCTCAGCTCACTGCTGAGCATCACGAGGCTCAGATCGTAAGCCCCATCATGTCGCCAGCGGAAGTCACCAACACGATTCCCGACCTCAACAACGCTACTCCTCCTCAACAGCCCTGGGGGGAGATGACTTACATGACTACCAATCACAACCCCACTATCGCGACTCATGTCGCTACCATTGCACCTCCTAACAGAGGCGGCACCAGAATGCCCATTGGCAATGGGACTTCGAGTGAGCATAAAAGAAAGGCGTATACCCCGGTCCGACGGAAGGAAGTTCAGGCTGCCCGAAAGAAAGGTGCTTGTATTCGATGCCGCATTCTGAGAAAGACCTGCGGCACCCATGACCCCTGCGACCAATGCCGCAAGATCCAAGGCCCCCGTCACTGGACGTATCCTTGTGTTCGAACTCGTCTCAATCAAGAGTTGACCCTCTACTCAGCTGCTTTGATTGTTGTTCTTGCGCAAACTAGAGTTAAGCAGGCCAGGCAGTCCTACCAACTGCTCTCAAACGGCACCTCTCTCGTTGTTTCCTTGTGGGAAGACAGTCCTAGTCTCAGTCTTGCTGCTCTGGTCACGCCTCGTCAGCCCCAGCCCGAAACAGTCCCTGAAGGAGCAGAGCAGCAAAACGGAGATGGCCAGCCTCCGGAACAACCTCATACGCTGTTTCAAGTCGTCATGATCGATCAAGACAAGGAAGACCTTCCAGCTCGAATGGAAGAGTTCTTGAAGCTCATTTTGCCCACCCTTATACAGCGTGAGCCTTCCCACTTTATGCAAGTGGTCTTGGACTCTGCGCAGAAATTCCCAGGGGACAAGGCCACCGGCAAAATCTTGAGACTTGCCATCGACCTATGGGGTCTTATTGAGATTCTTGACCGTGAGCGCGGCTGGTACATCTCTGAAGAACATCAAGGTGTTGTCGTTCCCCGCGGCCCTGAGGACTTTGCAGGCAGCGACGATCAGGATATCTACAACCTGATAACATTCCAATTGTCCGCAGCGACCGAGCGCAGAGCAAACAACGTCTCCAACAAACTGATTAGTGAGCTTCAGCGGTGTCTTGAAAACGGCAAGGCCAGGATCCACTTTGACGTGTACCTCTCGATCCTCATCCTCCTGCACTGCCTCGAGAAGACCACCTGGACCTTCAAGGTTTGGGAGATGGACGATTTCCGCCAGCGTTGGCCGCTGGACCGTCCACCCTCATGCTATGTCAACCAAGGCCACGAGATTGCAGACCTGTTGAAGATGCTGCTGACCCTCCGGAAGGCCCATCCGAAGACATTTCGGGCACTCGACGGACGCTTGACCGTACTCGACATTGGCGATCCCGACCATGCTCCAGTGGTGGAGTTCTTCAATGCGCTGAACCTTGACTGTAAGACAACCTTTGTTCCATTGCTTCTCTGCTGTATCACGATAACTAACCCTCTGGCCTCTGACAGACGACGACGTCGTTCGCAAGTTGGAAACCTGCGCCTTCAGTCCAGAGACATCCCGCTCTCTGGAACTACACTTTTGCAGTCACGTTCTGCTTCCGCCGAAGGAAGGAGAGAGCGCAGCCGGTCACCACATGGGTGCGCCCACTAGCTCCGGCCATACCACACCTCCACCGCCTCCAACCTCGGCCCCTTCTGCTGTCGGCTCCCCGACGGTCACTGACACCCTTCCTACGGTGCTCGCCTAGTACGGCGAACACGGCTTTTTATCTCTGGAGACGAACCCGACAGTCCCAGAAAGAAGGCGACAAGAGAGCGAGTCGATGTGTGACTCCTATGACGAATGAATGGATGAGAACGAAGAAAAGCGAACCGGCAATGAAACCTACCCCAAGGGAAAAAAGAGGGAAAAACAAAAAAAACCACGAGGTATGATGCCATCAATGACAAGAAGAGACATAACGATGTATGACCTATCCTTCACTTCGATACTCATGTACGCATGAACCAAAATAGGGAATTAGACAGGGAAGAAAAGAGGGAGAAGAAAAGAAAAAAAGGCTGGAGAAGGCACCACAGAACTTTGGCACGAGAAGCGCAAAAGGACTGGAGTTTATGATGTTGGGCCCTCTTGGGAATGGAGAAGCTCTTCTGGGCCTTTCGAGGTATACGTATATATCGGAAATCATCAGAGAACAACAAACACAGAATTCATAGACGGACCTCTGTTTATAGATGGCTTGCAAAAATCCGTTCAGTCGGTCTCCCATGGGGACACACCCACACTTTCAAGGAGGATTTGCCCGTAGATACCCCTCAAAACCCCTGCCGCAAAAATATCGACGCCTTCATGACAAAGCACTTCCAAGTCACTTGATAAAAGCTCTCACAACTCTGTTAATGCAAAAAATTGGGCTATACGACATTGGACATTCAACATTGGCGCATACATCCTACGCCTTTGCAAACGTGAAAACCTTACTCTTTCTCGGCGCGTCCAAAAGCCCTGGCATTATGCTTCGCACGGAGCCTTCAAATCTTCGCCCGCGTTACTCAAGAGACACATGCTCCTTTTCTCCTACAATGCTGTCGTGAGCTGCGCCCTAGATTGCTTGTTTAGAGCCCATCCGTCGTCAGCATCAAGCGTGACGATACGGCTGGCAACAAGCAAGTGGTCCATGAACACGGACAGAGCTTCTAGGAGATGCGACAGAACGACTCAGTAATATATAGGTCTCCAGCTGCATTCCGGAGGAGGCCTCTAGCCCTTCGTAATACTAGCGGCAGAATCTCCCGTTCCAGTGCGCTGAGGACCCATGCCAGGACGCTTCGGCTTGCGGAAGCACGCAAATTCGTTCTTGCTCGCCTCCCGCAGTCGCTTGAGCACGCTGCGCATCTCTGGAAGTTCACTTTGCAGCCGAGCGCGCGCGTCGTTGTCGGTGCGTCCGTCAAGTTCCGAATAGATTTCACTTTGGAGCTGGGAGGCGCGGTCTGTTGTGTACTGACTTAGGGTCTGGGCCACAAACTCGACGTCGAGGGTAGCCTGCATTAGAGCCTCGAGCGTATACCGTTGCCGAGTGCGGAATGCCTCGAGGAGCTCACGACTGGTTTGCTCGAGCAGGTAGGACAACACTTGCGAGGTGAGAGTCGGAGCTGTTGTAGAGACCTGAGTGTGAACAAGAACAAGACTGAGAAGAGCCTCGTAGACGTAGGGCTTCGCCTCTCGTGGCTTCTGTCCCGTCTCGGGAACCCAATCAGGTGCTGCGACACCGGCTCGTACAATGTTCCTGAGCGATTCTATCGACGGTCTAGTGTATGATTGGAAGAGTCTCGCATCTATCTGGCCCAAGACGTCCTTGATCGTCTTGGACTCGTCGCTAAGCTTCACCGAGAAGGCGTTCTCGAACTGCGAGTTAAGATTCGGAACAACCTTGGCTCGAAGTGCTTGCAGGTTGCTGAGGGTGAGGAGCATACGGACATTCTACATAAAATTAGCATGGTCCATCGTGGATGTGCATGTGAGCGGCTTACCCTGTCTCCCGCATCGAGAGTCGCCCTTCCGCCTGTAGGGGCGGGTGGGGCGGTGGTGGCGATAGTGCCGTCAATATCAGTCGTCCAATCATCATCAGCCTTCTTGACAGATCTCTCGGCGTTTTCCACCATACCGCTCAGCGCCTTATAGAGCGTTGTAACGTATTGGCTTCTCACCATCTGCAAGAGCTTACTAGGCGGTGGGAGGACGATATCCCCAGCACCAGGCTTGGACATGGCTTCAGATATGTAAAGAATTTTCTGCATGCCTGCCAGCAATGCGCCCTCGAAAGCTGCAAAGCTGGAGGGCATCCGAGTGAGGTCACCCAGCTCTGGTGATCGGTACCAGTCCTCGACGTACTTGATGTTCTCGGCGTCTTTATTCCAAGCAGCGCATAGCGCGGTGACACATCTTTCTCGGGAGACGTTCACCAGCGACTTCAGCCTGTCCAAGACGCCGGCATCTGATCCATTCACAACGGGGCCGATGCTCGCCAAGTCGGACGCTCCAGATCCAACAAGAGCAAGCATCTTGGAGAGATAATGGACACCGCTAACAGAGTTCGACCACGGAGGCCAAAAGGCCAGCTTTTCCCAGGTTTCGCCGCGCTTGGGCGAGGGAGGGGGAATGTTATTAGGATCGAGGTTAAGCCGGGGATCCCGCATGCCAGTTGGCGTTCCGGCAGAAGCGGACGGGGGGCTCTTAGGTGACATGGGTAGGGGCGAGAATAGAAGCGAGATATCCTCTGGTGGCGGGCCAGCGAAAAAGGAAAAGACGGTTTCCCGAATCATGTCGATAAGTTCCAGTGTGCCTTTCTGCAGGTCTTCAGCTCCTTGCTCCGTCAACTGGTGATGTTCTTGTGACTCTCCGTTGTAGCCTATCGGCATGGTCCGCTGAATCTTGCCATCCAAGAAACCCTGTACAGTCTGCCAGAAATCCACGACCTCTCCCAGTATTCCTTGCGAGGAGAGAACATTGGACAGGTACGCCAGCATCTTCTCCCACAATTCAATAACGTCAGCTGAGTCGGCCGAGGCGATCTTGTTTTCGACGGCCACGCGACCCAGTGAACGGAGGTGTGATGCGACCGCATGGGGACCTGGCTTCTCGGCGTTTGCCAGCCGGCGACGCAGCACTTCGACTTCAACCTTGGAACGATCCGATGTCGATTGAATTTTGCCCTTGAGATAGTCATATCGGCTCAGTAACCAAACCCAGATCGGATTGTCGTCCACGCCCAACTCCAAGAGAAGACTTATCAACTCCATGTGCTGGTCCTGCTGGCCCAAATTGTCGGCCTTCGAAACGTTGTGTAGAGTGACAAGCTTTCGCCAGACATCCCGCTTGAACGATTGAATCTGCTCATCGACATCGTGCCACATGCGGGCAGCCAGTACGATCTGATAGAGCTGTGTGTCTGTTGAATTGGTTGCCGATACGTTTGCTGCTAGGTAGCGCGCATCGTCCGAGAACTTGCGCGCCTTGTTGTACTCTTCAACGAGACTCTCGTAGTCTCGGCGCTTGATGCTGTCCGCGATGGCGGAGCTCAACTCCACGTACTCCTTGAACTGCTCCAGGTTGGCCGAGACGATCTTGAGATTCTCTTCCTTTTCGCGACCTCCAAGAGCAGGGCCCCAAACATCCTCGGCCTTGGCGGACACGTCTAGCAGAGGTGCTTTGATTCCTGCAACGCCGTACTCGCTTTCCTTGACGAGAGCGTTCTTTTTCCGGGCGTCTGAAGTAGGAGATGCAAGATTGTTGGCAAGGGCGACGCCGCCATTGCTGCTGCGGAAGCTGCTTCGGCTAGCGTGTCGAGAATGGCCGCGAGGGCGGCCGGTCGTTGGCGGCGCTGGCGGCTCCGCGCCGCGGTACTTCATCTCCTTATAGACATTATCTATAGTGGCCTTCGCCTTGACGAAACGCTCAAAGTTGGTTTCCACCAAGACCTTAAGTGATGCAGACTTTTGATCAATTGACTGAGACAGAACGTCCAGGCCGACCAGCAAGCTTTGAGTGTCGGCAGTCGCGTGCATCTGTGACAGAAACAGGGCGGGGGAGAAGGTTGTAGAGGAGAGGAGGAACCGATTGCCTAGGCATGGTGTTAGCATCGGGTCAACAGTCGCAGCATTTCCACCGTCCAGTCGTCTCCGTCTCCGTCTCCGTCTATCCTACCGAGCTGGATACGTACGTAAACGAGGGTCGTCTTGGATCGGCACTCCGAGCTGGCGGAGAGTCCTGACGACGCTGTCAGTGGTGCCCAAGGGGTCAGGTTCATCTCGCTGGACAATATTGCCAATGCCGCCCTTCTCGGACTGCGAGCCGGGAATCATGCTGTTGCGGTTGCTGACAGCCCGCTCGAGCGCCTGGTATCGCGACTTGCGGCGATTCAGCTTCGCCTTCTTCTCATCCTTCTCCTCATCGTCGGATCCACCGCTCTGGTTCTTTTCGTCGGGCCATTCGTTCGGGTACGGGTTGGGAAGCTGGTAGAATTCCAGGATGGTTCTCTCGTAGTCTGACATGTTTGGGTATCTTTGTTTGCTGTCGCTATTGTTGTTTGTGGTCGGAAAGCGGCTGGAGGTTCTGTGAGGGAGCGCACAGCTGGCAAGGACGTGGAGCAGCGATTCGTTTCAAATGCGAACGAGAGCCGATTCCATTGGCCAAAGGGCAGCTAGTCACAATGCTTCCCAGAAGGCACTGGAGGCGCCAAAAGCCGCAAGAGGCACCCGTGGACGTCGGTAAGCGCAAGGAGGGACTCGGTCGCAGATGTGGCCAGCTTCTCTCGGTGATGTCAAGTCCAGGGCGGTGGTAGGAGCCGAAGCAGCTACCTGACTTCAGCTCAGCATAGGTATTACCTAACCTTACCTTACCTAGGTACCTACCTACCGGTACCTACCTAGGTACGCGTTCGCACAAGAGGTGGGGTGGGCAGGAATTCAGTGACCACGACCTGTCGGGCCGGGTGTGGGTCTTGCCGGCTCAGAGCACCGGTGGCCAGCTCTAAGTAAGGGGGTGTAGACCGGTACCTTCTTCTTCCACCGAGCAGCAATTGCGGCGGAACATCCCGACATTGTCACCCACAGACTCCGGGCTATGATTACTGTAGGCCATCTTCTTGAATCAGCCTCACGACGGGGAATCCAGAGATCCTTGCAGGCTCACGTTGAAGATTGATTAGCGGTGTCCATTCTCTTGGAGGATTTCGATTACCATCAGGGATCGCGACGCTTGGTGTAATTCAACCGCATGCCACCAACGCGAGCAGACCGGGGGACTTCTCAAGTGACGCTATTGTGGAGATACTTTGGGTACTTGTCGGACAGTGTTCCTCCACGAACAAGGGGAACTTCTCTTCGGCTTCGAGAACAAGTGGAGGGCTAATGAGGGGAACGAGCGATATAACAGCAGACAGTGGCCTTGGCCAAGTGTGCCAAGCATCGCAGCTATAATTCATCGTCAATGTGGTCTTGCTTTTGTCGGTGACGAAATCTCCGGGCCCGAGAGGGCAGCTGTCTCATCGGCCAATCCCAAGGTCAGCATGCTGCACGAAAGTCCGCGGTGGATACACCAGACGAGTACTCTAACGCGCATGAGCCTTGAGTTTGATCACTCGATCTTGTGGCTCACTCGTCGTCCTCTCGCCCGTGTCTGTCAAGCTATCCAGTGTCTTTTGTCCAAGATGCTTGGCCTCACTTTCGACTCTACACTAAGGTATCCAGCCAGCAGGCTCTAGCCAACGGGGTTTTGCGGAGCACCCCGGCCTCCGTGCAGTGGAAAGAGGAGCGACGAGAAACCCGGCCCCACGACCTCCGAGTCGTGACATGCGGCCAAGGCTTGGTTCCTTCCAGTCTCATTGGGTGGGCTATGGTTCACTCTGAGATTCGGCCATCCGTCGGACTGCGGGAGGGACTTCCCAGACGAGCTGAATCAGGCGATAGCCTTTAACCTTGGGTTGGAGCGAGTATTTCCTCAGCTGTTTGAAGACCAAGCCTAGCCGCTGTTGAAGCATGTCTGCAGTGCGAGTCATTTAGCCAGAATGTGGTCTTGTCACCTTCCCGCCAGCCAGCCCCGTGAACCGAATCAACCTGAACTGCTTGACGTGTGTCGGATCCGCCAGGCATCGTCCTGTCTCTTGAATGGGTGCCCCGTGCCAACGTGGATGGGTATGAGAAACACGTTCCATCTTTCCCTTGGTCGGCAATGGTCCTTGACCTGTCTCCCCATGGGGATCGCCAAAGAAGAGGGGAGGGAATGGACAGGCAATTACAGAGGGGCCTACGGATACATAACGCAGCGGTGCACGGGAGCGTCCATGGCGTGTGGTTTTCAGCTCTTCTGCCCACCCGCCGATATTTGGGCGAGTTCTCCTCCAATGAAGTATTTTTGACAATGCTCCTGGGCTGCTTCACCTTACCAAAAAGTTGATCCTGCAATGCTGAGGATTTGAGCCGATAATGGGATGGGCTGGGGCATGGGGAAGGCCAGAGAACAGGCCAGTCCAGGCCAAGATCTGGCTCTTGACTTGTTGGGGATGGTGCATCGGAGCACATGAGTGAAAAGATGGGATGGCACTTTGGTCGATTCAAGCAGGACCAAGCTTTCGCGAAGGCTTGGCGAGATGTGGAATGCTTCTGGAAGCATTTGCTTCCACGCTTTATTTTTTTTTATTTTTTATTTTTTGCTTTTTTTTTCCCCCCCACGTTCAGCCCTCTTGGCATTGGGTTTCCTTGCCCTACTGTGCAGGCAACAGCTAACCAGGTCTCGTCTCTGGTTCTCGGTATCACATAATGACCGTGAAAATTCGAGGCCGACCTGGATGGCGGATCACCTCAGTGTGACTTTGAACCTTGGGTGGGACACCGTCCTCTGATCCTTTCGGCTGTATCAGATGCAAACACGTTGTGGGCGGAGGTTGGTGTGAGACGAGCAGAAATGAAAGCCTCGCTATGATGATCAGAATTCGAGGTTAACCACTCGCGGGAAACTCGGCGGGACTCGCTCGCCTTACGGCATCTACAACCTCGCCCTCGTCCGCGATAGCAGCACACACACATTTGCCAACTGGGATGAAGCCTCCTCTTGTCGCAGTGGAGGACCTGGAGGCACCACTTGGTCCGCAGTTCAAGTCTCACCGCACATGCGGAACCCCACGCTAATCGCCCCTCCTCATCTCCTCCAATGTTGACCACTAGCCAGTGGCGGAAATAGGAATGCGAATGGGAACCGATGGGACTGGGAATGTCAACGGGAATGGAACAAAGGAAGCGTGACGAGGCAGTAGACAGCGGAGGAACCAGCGCCAAGTGCAAGTCCTACCCGATTGCTCAAATAAGGTATAAAAAGGACAGTACCAAGGTACGGATACTTGGTTGACAGTCACTACATCCCGCGTACCCGTATACATCGGATCCAAGAAAAGAAGCTGCTGCAACCATGTCGGGTTTCCTTGCAGTGCCTGTGATTAGTCGACATCACGGCAGGATCCTCTAATGTCTGAGGTGGGTACTTGACTCTGGCCGCGGCACGGAGACACAGACCTGGACGGTAGACACAGACCCGGCGGTAGGTACGCGATCTGGCGATACAAGGAGAACGGGGTGATAGGTAAGATGTACCAGATGGATACCTACATGAGGTGCCTTGCCGTCGCCGTCCTCAGTTGGGGTTTCTGGGTCCATGCTCTGCATCTGCATCTGCATCTCCAGTCCAGTCCAGTCCAGAATATCGCTCACGTCGGCTTCCCTTGCCTTGTCTGCCGGGCGGCCACTTGACCCTTCTGCAGGGGTGCTCGTACCTACTACCGTACCGTACCTAAGGTAAGGCAAGCTTAGTAGGTGGTGTATTCGTAAGTACCTACATACACTGTCCGTAACCGTAACCGTCCTTGTCTCTCGTAGCCCCGTCTCCCAAATCCAAGGTTCGTGGTTCTTTCCGTGTTGGGGCCCTTCGTCGCGCTTGTTCGTCGCAACTCGGCATGTCCAATAGCTCTGGATCAGTCGGCACTCCGTCTCACTCTACATACGCTGAGCTATTTTCCTATATATTGAAGCAGGCTTCCCTCCCTCACCCCAAACTTTCCATGTCCAGGTCAGCCATCTTCACGCGTCTAACGTTTATATCCTGCCGTTCTCCAGCCCAGTCCAGTCTTTACTCCTCAGGGACCCAGCTTATATATCATTCCTGCGCAAACAACAACATCAAACCGTCACAATGCCTTCCGCCGACGCTCAGAAGGGTCAGCTCCAGAATGTCTTGGAGAACAAGGGCATCAAGTTCCAGATCAAGTCCGGCACCGCCAAGTATGAGTGCCACCTCCTGGACCGCTCTACCCAGTGAGTTTTGCAACCAACGGCCGAGAAGTTCATCGACTGACATGCCACTTCAGTGAACGCATGAAGGCTACCAGAACCAACTCGACAGACACTCAGAGCAGCACGTCGTCTGCTTCCACTGTCAGCAGCTCCCACTAAACCACTTTCCCGAACGGGAGGCTGGGGCAGGGGGATAGGAAGCAAGGAAGCACGGAAGCACGGAAGTAGGGCCTGGATGCTGCGATTGGCGGGGTTCAATCCGGTGTTGGCGGAAGCCAAAACCGCCACAAATCACGGCGCAACCACGGCGTTAAAAGCGCGCAGCGCATCCAAACAAACCGAGCAGTGAGGCGACGCATTTTCAATCCTCGAAGCCTGGTCGGAGTTGACGGCACGCCAACGTGTCTCCACACACCACTACGAGCCCTCGGGAACTGGCCGTCCATGTTCTCGATGGTGTGCGTGTGCGGTCTTTGTCACTTGCTCGATCAACCTTGAGGAGCGAGAGCGGACGATGCACTGGCGCAGCCGCTGGTCGGACCGGGATATGGACTGTCACTCATCAATTTCATCTGATATCGATTACCTGCACTAGGGGGGCATGACAGGATTTCCAAGGAGTTTTTTAGAATCATGGCGTTGGTAGAGCAGCGTGCAGCTGATACCTATTTTGTTAGTTCAATTCATTAATCCGTCAGGATTCAAACCAACATGTCTTTTCTCCAAAGCGCTGCAGACCAGAATGCCGGCTCCATCAGACCCTATTTTCTCGCCCCGGTTGTTCAACTTCCGGCGCATCCGTGGACGTTTATCTGCCGCTTTACCTATGAGCGCCAATTACTGCATTCTCGATTAGATTGTGCACCCTCTGCAACCGGCCCCCGTGAACTTGCCCGATGGGATCCGAAGGGCTGACCGACTTGTGTGGATTCGACCCTCATCAACGGCAAGATGGGTGGTTGTCCCCAAAGCCCCCAACAACCATCGGATTGTGGATTTCATTTGGACTTGCCGATTTGGTCTCAGGGTCCTGGGGCCTTCGCCATGTTCGTTTGATCCATGGATCTCACGACCGATCGAATTTCATCTAGCCATACGATGACGACACTAGGCGATGCCGCTGGCCCTAGAATGCGAACCGCGCAACCACGTCCGAGCGTCGACTGCAGTCTGTAGACTCTCCACTCTCTCTCTCTCTCTCTCTGGCAAAGTCCCCGAGTAGGCCGG
Organism: Colletotrichum sp. SAR 10_76; assembly: GCA_025327145.1. NCBI lineage: Eukaryota > Fungi > Ascomycota > Sordariomycetes > Glomerellales > Glomerellaceae > Colletotrichum > Colletotrichum sp. SAR 10_76. The sequence continues at coordinate 36,122 of JAKMWU010000404.1, read as the reverse complement.
CTTCGGTCCCGAGGGACAATCCATGGACCCCATCTGCAGGCGGAGCGGAGCACCGGAGATCGACAACAGCCAGATCGGTGTCGGTCTCGCGTAACCGCCGACGACCGATGCAATGTGCCGGTCTAGATGTGAGAATCCGAGTACATCTGGATTTTGAACTAACTCTTTGTCCAGGCACAAGTTACCCTGACTTGTGCCTGGACAAAAGGCCGCACCAATAGAGAAGGAGGTACATGTCACTCAGAGTTGCTGTTATCTAATAACTCATAGTTGACAGGGCAGACGCGAAGAAGCCGCCAAAAGAATCATTTTCGTAGAACTGAAATCAGCGCTGGTCTAACTCGTCGCGTGCCACGCTGGAGAGGCTTTCACGTCATAGACCCGGATGCTCTCAACGAGCGGAGAATTGCCTGATATCCCATCAGCCAGCAGGCTGACGTACGATCCAAGAGCCGCGCATGAGCATGCAAATTCGGATGATGTAAGCAGGCGAGAAAGCTGCAAGATCGTCTTTGCATGCAAACACGGACTTGGAGGGGCGTGCGATGTTTTGAGGATACTCAGCTTCGAGGTTTCTTTGTCTCTCGCAACACTAGTCGTCATTGAGGAAATAGCAAGCTATTATGATGTTATGCTCGGCGGAACAGGCTCAGGCTAAGAAGCCCAGCATATCTCTCGCCATCGATTTTGCTATTCCTTTGGGGCCAGGACCGCGCCTTTCCAAGCGCCGCTTGATTGGGTAGCAAGAGACCGAAGCAAACGATGGACACCGCAATTCCTCCTCTGCCTGTGCCGCGAATGAGAATGTTTAGGGAGCCTGTTTTCGACGCCGATGTGCAACGTGAGGGCTCATTAAAAGTGCAGGTTGGACTTGGGCGAGTGGCCTAGAGTGGTCTACCGCAGTTGGTTTTCTGTCCGAAAGACTCGCTGCCATGATTGTTTTGAACTTGTTGCCAGACCACGCCAAGCAAGACGTTGTCAATGCTAATTGACCGACCCTACACACCAGAGATTCCCCTCCACACATGCCGTTGGGTACCTTATGTTTTTGAAACCCGACCCCGCTTGCAGTGGCCCATGCTCCTGATAGTCCCTCTTACATTTGGTTCCTCAGTCCATGAAATTATTCGAAATGCCTCCTTAAATGTGTTAAGGGATGGTATCGGCAATGTAAGCGGTAAGCGTAAATGAACTTTGATCAAGCCCCCGTGAACGAATGAAGACCCAGCGAGATCAGTGTTAGGCAAGCCCTCTGAGCTGGTGATACCTTGGGTGCTCAAGGGGAGGAAACGTAAGGTACGTGCCTGCCGCGTCAAGGTGGCAGGCAGGCAGTGAGTTGGACTCGTTGCCTCTCTCCCATGTCGCATCCAAAGTCAAAATGCGGTGCCACGTAAGTATTGAACAGGTCTCTCCGCTGCACGCGCATCGCCATTCGAGAGGAAGCAATGCCACTGTAATATTTCACACCGTAAAAAGGGTGCAGTTGAAGGAACGCCCCAATGGAGAAAGCAGGCCGCCTGCAACCAATAGAATGGGCAGACTATCTCTGACAGGGCGCCCCCTACGTTGAGGAAGAGGGCGTTGCTCCTAACAAGATAGCCCTGCGGCGGCCCCCGTGACGTTATCCGGTGCGCCTCGCATCAGACTTGGACAGTTTGGTCCGCGCGGTCAAACGCTTGAGGAATCACACCTCGAGCTTCCAGGCCATTATGGGTGTCCCCCGAGGCACCCCAAGGCGCCCCCCCTCCGCCACTCCCGGCAGAGGCAGAGGAGGGAGGCAGGGAGGGAGCTCATGGAAGTTAGACAGGCTTGGATGCTAAGGTTTCTCCTGTCGTTGGTAGGCCGGTGTGGTGTCCAGGTCAGTCAGGTACCGCTGCTATTCCTGCATGTCAAACTAAAAAAGTACTGCCTGCCGCACCTTCGCCTACCTTACCTTACCTTACCTTACCTTCTCGCCGCATCCTCTCCCTCCATTCTCGTTCAACCTCTGGTCATTCCCTTCGATTCATTATTACGGTTTGGCTGTTGATCACGGGCCGTTCGAAATGCCTGTACCAATCGCTGCCAAAGGTGAGTGACACTGAACACCCAACCCGTCCTTCTCCAAGTCCCCCTTGTCGCGGCCTATCGCTTGTGCTGCCTACCCCATCCCAATGCCGCCCGAAGATCTGCTGTTTTCTGCTCTTCAATACGCTACCCCGCGCCAGCGCTGTCGCGAATCACGTTGCTTGCCTCAGGTGGTCAGGCCTGTGGCATTGTGGCAAATGCTCTTCAGGACTACGCAATCCCAGCTTGACCGTCTGGTGGCCATCTCACCTCTGGAAATCAGACCTTGAAACCTCGTCCTGGGGGTCGGGTTTCTCATTTCTCCATTTACGGACTGTGTCCTTCTTCCCTTACACATCGTCCCTCCTCGTTTCCCAAGTTATCGCATTTTGATCCTACCTTCGCCCTCATCTTATAATGCCTGGAGTTAACCACGGAGCCCTGGCTTCAGCCGGCGTCATTGCCGTTTCTGTCGCTGTAGCAGCCGCCATCGCCATTTACGAATCGCCCGAGATCCGACGCTATGCTGACGAGCTGCGGAGGCGTATCGCCGTCGCTCTGCATTCGCTGGGCGAGAATATCGATCCGGAGGACCGCCCGCCAATGTTTAACCGCCCTGAGGATGCTGAAGGTTTCATGCAATCTCGTGGAGCACCTGAAGCTGGCGTCGATGCCGATGACGAAACCCGCCGCCGGCAGCGGGAGGAGCTATTGTACTGGAATGCCCTGAAAGTCGCCAAGCAAGAAAAGGAAAAGATGGAGGCCGAACTTGCCGATTCAAAGGAGCTGCCGCCTGCCCCGTCGCGCGGAAGGTCCTTCGATGACTTTATGCGACAGGACGAGAGCAGCGACAAGGGAACCTTCGTTTTCAACACCGGTGCCGACGTCCGCGGCGACGAAGAGGGCCTTATTCGTCGACGTCCTGAGGGTGTCCGTGGCCTGAACGCCTCACTCTACGCAAACCCGTTCGCCGACGAGCACCAAATCGACCAGGACGAGCTGCCGACAACTGAGGAGCCCAACCAACTGTCTCCTGGCCACGACGAGGCCCTCTCAGACATCTACAGTGCTACGACCCGTGACGCAGACGAACGCCCACGATACACTGCCGCCGCTATCGCTACCATGCCCGCTCTTGTGGATGTTGCTGAAAACTCTTCCGAGACCGAAAGATCTGCCACCCTTGACCGTGAGCTCGGATCCGAAGAATACATGACCGCTGGCCAGGACGACCGTGACGATGCGTACGCCTCTATCCAGGCCTGGGCCCAAGGGTCCAGCCCCTCCAACTTTTACTCACCGCTCCCCATGTCGCCACCCGTGCCCATGTCCGAGCCTGAACTCGTCAGCGACGGCGAGTTGACCCCCACCGACTCGGCATCCCTCGCTGGCTCCGGCGAGGATGTTGCCAACGATGCTGCTTCGTCCAGAGCTGGTGATACTGGACGATACTACGATGTCCTGAGTGAGAGTGAGGGTATGATGACCCCCGCAAGCTGGTCAGAGGTTGGCAGCGTTGTCAGCGAGAGCGAGGCTCAAGCCCCTGTCAGGGCATAATCACGTTGGAATGGACGGTGTCACATTCCTCGCACTCGAGTTTTTTCCTCCTTCGTTTCCCTGGTTGGTTTATTCGTGTCGGAAGATTCAATTCGTTTAAGTAGGGCGACGGTACAGGCAATAGCAACGGCGCAAAAGGTTCAACAGGACTGGGAAAGAGTACTCTGATAGATTCAAGGCGGTACTGCACATGAATTGAAATTGGCTCCTATGACACCTCTACTCGCTCCATGTTTCATGATACCTAAGTAGATGTGAAAATGCTAACCGAAGACTGGTCTCACTCTGCGATGGCTTCATCGGCCGCTCTGATTCTGCCGAGCCTAATGTCATCATCGGAAATGTCGTCCTTATTGATAAGCACAGTTTCCTCATCCTTCAGCTTCTCTGCGTAATCCTTCCACAGCTGCTCTACCGGTCGACCAAGAGACTCGGTCCAGAACTCCTTCTCCCGGTATCTTTGGTTGCGGAGCTTCTCATTCAACTTTTGCACGGTTCCAGCGCCGAATCGACCCTCAAGGTAGTCCAGGAAGTAGGCCGTGTGCTGGTAGCCGCCATCCCAGTTACCGCTGGACTCTCTCTTCCAGTGGGGCGGGCTGAGTTTGCTGTTGAGACGGACCCAGTCAGCGATGCCCTCAATGAGGCCGCCGGGACAGGTCCCATGGGCGTTCCATTGGAAGCAGTGAACCATCTCATGTGTGAGGACACCCATGATCTCATCAGTGCGGCGTTCGGAGGGGATGCCGGCAATATAGGACATGGAGAAGTGGATTTCCTTGTGGTCGTCATCGAGATCGGAGCCTGTGGTGTAGGCAACGCCGCCCATGTCGCGGAGGATCAGGGTGACGGAGCGGGTGGGCGGGGCATGAGTGGTCGGGTTTGAGGGGGACTCGTAGAGCAGGTTGAGCACAGAGTGGACAGCGGTGGCCAAGGCGGTGCTGGCGTTCACGGCGGAGAGAAAGTGAGCCGCGGCTGGGTGGTTAAGATCTCGGATCTCGAGTCGCAACTTGGGCAGATCGAACTTGGGGTCGGAGGGGCGATGGCGATCGGCAGCAGCACCGGCGGGGCCGGCGGGGCTTATGGCCTTCTGCTCCGGAGATTTGGGACGGGATGGGAGAGGTGTTGTGGCGGGCGGGCCCGGAGGCGGTGCTTGGGTTGCGGAGGGCGTTGCGGAGGACATGGCGGGCAGGAAGAGCGAATCGGGGTTTGGAGCTGGTGTGGTGTGAGGTGGGAGGACCATCTGCGGGAGAGGTCTTTGTGAGATGAGAGGCGACGCTGAGAAACAAGCCTCCGAGAGGTGGGAGACAGCTTGGGACGAAGTTCTGTTGTGTGCCCTACCAAGCAAGGTAACATGAGCAACCTATGGAGCAGGCAGATAGATGTACGCGTAAGCGGCAGCAGCTTGAAATCTTTATGCGGTCTTGAGAGCTTGATGGCGGCTGAGAGATGTTCGGTAGTTAGCTGACACAAAGAGCTCTGTCCCTTTAGGTTCCGTCACGTCAGTGAAGGTGAATGAGATAAGGTAGGTATGAGAGCGAGAGTGCTGACCTGGCACCGTCAGTCAGCCTGGGGCCCTGATCGTGGACCTGACGTACAGGCAGGCACCTCATGCAGTAAGGTCTACCAGGTAGGTAGTAACCTGGGCCGGGGCGCAAAGCTAACCTACCTTAGCGGGGGTATGAGGCACCTGGGGACCCACGCCCTAGGCCTATGAGCCCTGCGTAAGACCTAAGAGGGTTGCTATGTTAATAAGCCTCGCTAGATTAATAAGCTTTACTAGGTCTAATATAACCCTTACTAAAATTTAGCTATAATATATATTTATACTATTTTAGCGCTTATTTAGCGTATATTCCCTAAAGCTACGCTAATACTACTTAAAGGGCTATACCCCCTTAGTTTTATAAATTAAGCTATAATAGTGTGAATATATAATAATATATTATATTAAGGTGTATATAGAATTATTAGATATTATATATTATTATTTATAAAAATATATATAGCTATATATTATAGAGATTTATAGAAGTAGCTAGTATATTAAGTAAAATAGCTTAGTATATTTTAATCCTTATAATATATATACTAAAGAGAGAGAAAGGAGAGAGAGGAGAGAGAGAGAAGTAAATATAAAAGAAAAGAGATAATAATTAAGATCTTATTTAGTTTCTAAAAATATAATAAAAGAAAAAGAAAATAAATATAGTAATATTTTTTATAAACTTAGATTTTTTTTATTAGATTTTTTTAATTTTATTTATTTTTTTAGTATTTAGTTATTTAATAATAACTAGATAATTAATATTTTAAGCTATATCTAGAGGAGTAAGTTATTATAACTTAGTTAAGTAGGTAAGCTATTATAAATTATTATAGATTATTATAACTTATTAATATAGGTATAAGCGTATTTAGGGGCGTAGTATATATACCTATATAGTATAAGGTTATAGATAGGGTTACGTTATAATAAAAAGTAATAATCCTAAGTATTTATAGGTATTTAATTATATAGATAATAATAAGGGAAGAGATATATAATAATAATTCTTATTAATATTATTAGTAGGTTATTCCCTAAGGTAGGGAAAAGTAAGGGGAAAGATAACCTAAAACGTAACCTACTAAACTACTAATTATATAAAGTACTTATATAACTATACGTATTATATAATTAATATTATAGTTATAGGTTATAATAAATAGAGCATTTTTATATAAGGTTTTATACTTTAAAGTCTATTAGTTTATTTTATATAGAATATTTAAATAAGTAAGTATTATTATAAGTATTATTATTATTATATAAGATGTTATATATTAATATCCCTCTTTAAGGTATATATAGCTAATTTATAGTATATAGCTTACTTATTTAATATATATATACGTTATAAATATAAAAAACTTAAAAACCTTATAAGAAAAATAAGAAAAATATTCCTATATTATATAATATATTTTATAACTAGTTAAAAAACTCTTATTAAAAAACTTTATAGGTAAAAAAGTAAGAGAAAAACTAATAAGTTATTTCTTTAATATAGTTATTATTATTATTAGTATTATTATTATTATTATTATTATTATTATTTATTATATTAAGTATATTATTAAATATAACTTTACTTAAAGGCTTAGTTAATATATCTATAATATTAAACTTAATATCTATATAAAATAATATTATATCTTTATTTAATAAAGATTCTCTAGTAAAGTAATATTTTATATTAATATACTTAGATTTTTTATGAAATTTAGGATTTTTAGCTAGTTTTTTAGCTATTAAATTATCTATAAAAATCTTAAGTTTATTTATAATATTAAAACCTAAATTAATTAAATTAAAATTATAACTATTATATAAATATAAAGCTTCTTTTACTACTTTAATTAAAGCTATATATTTAGTTTTATAAGTAAATAAAGCTACTATTTTTTATTTTATAGTACTATATAATATTATATTATATAATCCCTAGTAAAATATATAAATTAATATAGATTTTCTATTATTTAGGTCTCTAGCTTAATTAAAGTCTAAATAACTTATTAAATCCTATATTATATTATTATTATAGTTATAATAAATTCCTTTATTAGGATAATTATTTATATAACCCTATAAATAATCTAAAACTATAAAATACTTTTTAAAAAGGTTTATTATATATCTTAATAATATTATAACTACTAAAGTTATATTATATTTAGTCTTTAAAACTAAATATAAAAAAGCTCTAATCTATTACTAAAATTATAAAATTTCTTCTTTAGTAGTAATATATTTATTTATATATAATCTTATATATATTTTATAGAAGTTATAAATAGATTTATATTAGTTTTATTATATTTATTTAATATTTTTTATATATATTTAGTTTAATATATAAAAGAAGACTTATTAGGTCTATCTATATTAAACTTATAGCTTAAAAAGGTATTAAGTTCCCCTAATAGTTATATTTTTATAAATTACTTTAGTTTATTATATATATAGTTATTAGTAGTAATATTATTAACTACTAATAGTATATTATCTATATAGTAATAAATTATAGCTTTATAGCTATTTTTATTTAATATAAATACTATTTTATTATAAAGTAAAATAATAAATCTTAATTTTAATAATATAACTTTTAAATAGTTATACTATAATTTAGAGCTTTATTTTAACTTATATAAAGCTTTAAGAAGCTTATAGTAATATTTACTATTATTAGACTTATAGTTATAATTAAGATTAAATTCTAACTTATTTATAGTTTTATTATATAAAAAACCTATTAGTAATATTATATATATATTTATATCTATATTAGTATATATAAACGCTATAGTAATATTATATTATAAAAGAATTTAGTTTTCTTTTATAGTAAATATAACTATAAACCTATAGCTTTTAGGTCTATAAGTAGTAAAAAAGGTTTCTAAGTAATTAATACCTAAATATTAATTAAAACCTTAAATAACTTATTTTATTTTATATTTATAAATATTATTTATTTTATTTTTTAATTTTATAATATATACCTATTTACTACTTAATAGATATATATTATCTAGTTTTTATATAATTTCTTAAGTTTTTATATTTTCTATTTAAGTTATTTTTACTTATATAGCTTAAATCTAATTATCTTTATAAGGAGAATTTAAAGCTTATCTTATACTAAAAAGCTTTTCTAATATAATAACTAATAATATATAAAAAGCTTTTTCTATAAAATTAGTTCTAATAGTCTTATTATTATTAGTTATAATATTATTATTTATTTTATATATATTAAGAGCAGAGTAGTCTTAAATAGTAAATAATAATATACTTTTAGTATTATTAACTATATTATTAATCTATTAGTAGTCTTTTTTAACTTCTTCTAATAGAGAGAGGATCTTTATTAATAACTTAGATTTTTCTTTATTTATTTCTCTATTATTAATACTAATAGTTTTTATACTATTATTATATAAACTACTAATATTAATATTAATACTATAGCTATTATTATATAAAATAGTATTATAATTTTTATAGCTATTATTAATAGTATTATTATTAATATTATTATTATTATTTATATTATTATTATTATTAATAATAGTCTTATTATTTAGATTTTTAAGAGTGTTATTAATAGTAGTAATATCTCTATTTATAGTAGGATTATTACTATAAGAGATAGATTAACTAGAAATATCTCTTAGTAGATTATTATAAATAGTATTATATCTATTATTATTAAATATAATATTACTATTAGTATCTTTAAAATAAGTATTTATATTTATAAGAAGCTCTTTATAATAAGAAATAAAAGTATTTTCTAAAACTTTAATATTTTAAAACTATAAAGCTCTCTTTAGTTATATATCTTAGATTTTATACCTATTAGATCTATAATTAATTATATAACCTTAATATACTCTAATATCTAGCTTTTTAATTTTAAGATCTTTATTCTTATAGTAATATATACTACTTTATACTTTTATATTATTAATATTAAGTTTTATATTATTCTTTATTTTATAAAGCGTTTTATATTTAATAAAGCTATAAAAAGTCCTATTATATATATAAAGAGTAATATAAAAAGCTTTATTTTATAAGTAATATAATAAACCTAAATTATATAGTATAATTCTTATTTTATTAACTATAATATATATAGTATATTTTATAAATCTATTAAGCTTATATATATAAAGAGGTTTTATATTATAGATAATATTACTATTTATATATATAGGTTTAATATATTTATTATTAAATTCTCTACTTCTATTAGTAGATATTTCTTTTATTCTTTTATTATTATTATTATTATTAACTTTAGCTTAAAATTTAAAAAAAGTATTAAGTATAATTTCTTTAGCTTTATTTTTTAATAATTTCCCTTATATAAAATAGAAATATTTATTTATAAAGATAATAAAAAGGTTATATTTATTATATATAGTAGGTATTATAAGCTTATATAGATCTAAAGCTATATAATCTAAATAATTTAGATTTTTATTATAAACTTATTTTTTATTAGTTTTAGTAATAAATTTACTTTTATAATAAGTTTTATAAAATAGTAATTTATAGTTATTATTATTATTATTTATATTTATATTTATAGTAGTATTATCTTTTATTTTTAAAAAAGTCTATAAATATATATATTTAAGATATTTATATTATAATTAGAAGCTATTATTATTATTATTATTTATATTATTATTAGTTATAATATTATATATATAATAATTATTATTATTAATAAGAAATTAGAAGAAATATAAGTTATTCTTCTTTATTTCTATAGTAATAATATAATTTTTATTAATATTATATAAAATAAGTTATTTCTATATAATAAAAGTAATACTTAATAAATCTAACTTAGATTAACTAAGTAGATTAATACTTAGTTTAAATATATAATAAATATTTTTTAGTATAATATTATTATTATTAAGGTATATTATTAAATTACTTTTTAAAGTAGAAGTAAAAGTCTTTATTACTCTCTATTTTATTATTTTATTTATTTTTATAGGATTTTTTATAAAGTTATAATTATTAACTATATAAATAGTAGCTATAATATTAATATAAAAATTAATTATTTTTTTATTCTTATTTATATAACTTCTTATTTTTCTTTTTTCCTTAATAATAAACTAGTTAATTAAATAACCTAAAAAAAAATTATTAGTTTTTTTATTTATATTATTAGGAGTTAAATAATATATATTTTTAAATAGAATATCTCTTTCTTCTTTATTAGAAAATAAATCTATTAGATTTATAAGATTTTTAGGATTATTAAAAGATATATAAAAAGTAATATTATTTAAAGTAGTTATATTAATTATTTCTTTTTCTTTATTTTTAGTAATAATAGTATTAATAAAAGGTTTTTTCTACTAACTAGGTATTTTTTTAAAATATAAAAAAATATAGTTTTTTTTAGTATAATTTATTTTCTTATAATTTTTATAATATAAACTTTTCTATTTTTTCTAAAGTTTTTTATTTATTTTATTTTTATTTTTATTATTATTATTTTCTTAGTTTTTATTTTATTTTTTATTTTTCTTATTACCTTTAGTAGTAATATTATTAATTACTTTTTTACTTCTTTTCCTCTTATACTTATCTATAAGATTAATATATAAAGAGTTTAAGTTATAAATAATAAAATTAGTTTTAAGAAATTAAATTATAAAAGTTATAAAAACCTTATAAATCTTATTTAAACTATTAAGTATATAAGTTATAACTACTTAATTAAGTAATTTAAGTTAATTATAAAATAAGTTATTTATAAATTCTTTTATTTTATTTATATAATTTTTTATAGATTTAAAGTTATTTAAAGAAATATTAAAGAACTTTTTATAAGTTAAAAACTTATTTATAAAACTTATAAGCTTATATAGAGTTTTTAAGTACTTCTAAGCTATATAAATATTAAAATTATCTTTTATAACCTTAAAAGGCTTATTATTATAAAATAACTATATATAACTTAAAGCTTTATAGTTTTTATCTTTATTAATAGAAGAAATAAGCTTAATAAGGTTTATAGTAATATTTTTACTATATAGTAGAGCTTTAATATATATAGCTTATATTTTATAGTTTTTAGAACTTATAAACTTTAAGAACTAAATTTTAAGATTAATTATTATTACTTTAATAAGTTATAATATATAATTATAAACTTTATATAGAATAAATAATAATAAAGTTATATAACTTAAAAGCTATTATATATATAATATAGTAGTTCTTAGAGTAATATTATAAAAGTTAAAAACTTAGAAAGTTAAGGTTTAATTTAGAAAAAAAAAAGTAATTTTTTCTTTCTCTTTAATTAATATTTTTTTTAACTAAACTTCTATCTAACTAAAAAGATATATATTTTATATAGTAAATTAGTTAAAAGGAAATCTATTATACTATAAATATAAATTTAAATTAAATTAAAAGTAAATTAGAAAATAATTTAAAGAAATAATTTAAAAAATATAAATTAAATAAAGTAATAATAAGAGATTATCTATTTAAAGAAGGATTAATAAAAATATAATTAATTTATATAAAATTAGATATATAGATTTATAAAAAGTATATTTTATAGAACTAAACTATTAATCTAGCTAATATATTAGCTTCTATAAAAATAGTATAAATAGAAAAGTATTTAAAGGATTAATTTTTAGTATATATAACTCTTAAATAGAGATAAAGCTTTATAAAAGAGTAAGAGAGAAATAAAAAAGTAAAAAGAATAAAAGTTATCTCTAAACTAAGCTTATAACCTATTAATATAAATATAAATATATTTAAAAACGTAATATATATACCTATATAGTATAAAATTATAGATAGGGTTAAGTTATAATAAAAAGTAATAATCTTAAGTATTTATAAGTATTTAATTATATAGATAATAATAAGGGAAGAGATATATTATAATAATTCCTATTAATATAATTAGTAGGTTATTCCCTAAAGTAGGGAAAAGTAAGGGGAAAAATAACCTAAAATATAACTTATTAAACTACTAATTATATAAGATACTTATATAACTATATATATTATATAATTAATATTATAGTTATAAATTATAATAAATAGAGTACTTTTATATAAGGTTTTATACTTTAAAGTCTATTAGTTTATTTTATATAGAATATTTAAGTAAGTAAGTATTATTATAAGTATTATTATTATTATATAAGATATTATATATTAATAAAAGAGAGTAGTAAGAAAAGATAGAAGAGATCCCTTAATAGTTATAATATTTATATTTATAAAGTATAAGTTTTTAATAAAAAGATTATTATTATTATTATTAAAGTTATTAAACTATTTATAATTATAAGCTATATAATCTTATATATATTAATATATATCTTTATTATTATCCTCTTTAATAGACTAGTAAATATAGTAATATCTAGTACTTTTAGGTGTAAGTAACTTATAATTATAATATAAAAAAGAATCCTATTTACTTTTAAAGCTACCTCTAGAGTAAGATTATATAAAATTAGACTAGTAAGTTAAAGTAGTTATAAGAGTTAGTTTATTAGAAGGGGGAGTAAGTATATATTAGCGTCTTAGAGGGGGGGGTAGTAGTATTTTATCTATCTATATATTCTTATTAAGAGTATTATTAACTCTTAACTTATTAGCTTTACTAATATTTAAGACCTCTTTACTCTATATAAATAGGTCTTTTTTAATATTCTTAAAATAACTTTTAAAAGCTAAACTTTAGTATATATTAATAATATTATAATATAGGTTCTTATTATAAATATATTAGTTTTTAGTATTAATATATCTAAATATTAAAGGTGTTATAGTAAGGAAGATAAGCTTAATATAGTAGTAAGTTAGTAAGTAGGGGTTACTAAAAGTTATTTTATAGCTAATAATATTTATAAATAAAGCTTAGATTACTTTAAAAGTAGGCTAGTTAAAGTATAGTAATATATTTATAGTAAACTCTTTAATTATATCCTTCTGTTAATTCTCTAATCTCTACTATTCTTAATATTTAATATTATTCTTAGGTATATCTTTATAGATAGGGTTACTATCTTTATTATTATTAATAAAAACTTTAGGCTTTTAGGCTAGTATAATAAGCTTATTAGAGATATTAATAATAATAAGGTTTCTAATTAGAAACTTCTTATATTAAGTGTAAAGATATTTCTATAAGAACTTATTTTATTAGTTATTATATTAGTTTAAGTAGTTTAGTTAGAGAGTAGAAATATTTAAGTTAGTAAGGGTATAATTTTTAAATATAGAATAAATAGTATTTATAATAAAATATTTACTATAAAATATTATTTAGTTTTTCTAATACTTAAATAAAAGTATAGTAACTAGGTTTTTCTTTATATTAGTATTAATATTATCTAATATTAAACTAAGAGAAACTAAAGTAATATAAAGAGTATACTTTATACTTAACTATTTACTTTTAATCTAATTAATAAGCTAGTTTCTATAAAAGTCCTATTTAATTTTAATAGCTAGTTTATTTTTAAGTATATAGATATAGCTTTTATAAAGCTAATAGAAGAGAAAAGGATATCTCTACTTAACTACTTAAACTAAAGTATAGATATTCTAGAGGTAAAGAGGATCTTAATAAACTTAAGAAGATTAGCTAAGAGGATTTTACTAATTAGCCTATTAGAATAGTAAAGATAATAAAATAAGAAATAACTTATAGAAACTTTACTATTAGTATATCTCTAATAATCTCTTTAAGATTTTTTAGTTAGTTTTTATACTCTTTAGTTAAAACTTAGCTACTTTAGAGTCTTATTAATATCCTTTTTATTACTTTCTTTATTATTATTAGTATTATTAGTAGTAGTTTTATTTTTAAGAAGCTTAAAGCTTCTTAATAAGCATAAGTTAATATTATTACAATAAGAAGTATATAACTATAACTAGCTTAAGCTTTATAATATATATAATTTTAAGTAAGAAGATTAGTAGTTTAAGTAATTACTACTAATAGTTTAGAAGGGGATCTATAAGTGCTATTAATACTAAGTAGAGGTTAGAGGGGGGATAAGAGTTTCTCTAGTAAGTTATAGTTTATTATTACTTTACTAAGGAGTAAAGTTATAATAAAAGCTACTAAGAGTAGTAAGAAGTAAAATAAGAATCTCTTAATAAGAAGTATAAAGAGGGATAAGCTATAATATTAGGAGGTTATAGAACTAGTGAGAGATCTAAAGGAGGGGGATTATTATCTCTCTCTATAGTATAAAGCGCTTTAAACTATTACTACTATTTTTATTATAATAACTACTTATTATTACTATTTAGCTATATTATATATAGAGGTTAATAATAGAATAGGTATTTAATATAAATAATAAGGATTAGTTTTTTATAAGTAAGTAGATAGGTTATAATAGTTAGTAAGAGCTTAATAGGAGTTATATAAGTTAATTTTTTAAAAGTTAGGAGATATAAAGACTTTTAAATATTTTTCTTTTAAAACTTTATATATATCTAAAAGTATATACTAAGTGCTTTTTAAAATAAAGAATATTAGTTTTTGCTATTAAGTATTCTATAATATTAGTATTAATACTATTAATTTATCTAAGTCTTATATTAAGACTTTTAACTAAGAAAAATAAGTCTATAAGTAAGCTTCTAAGTACTTAGACTTTAAATATTTTATTACTCTTATAATAACACTTTAATTATTACTAACTATATTTTTATAATATTTATTAAAACTATTAAAAAACTATTAAAAAGTTAAGTAAATAATATAATAGAAGAATACTAAGGAATCTAAATTTTATACTTCCTCTTTAGCTTTAAGCTAATACTTATTAGTAGTTTATTAATAATTAATATTAAGCTATAAACAGCTAAAGTTAAGCTTTAAATAGTTAAGTAATTAGTAGCTAATAAAATATTAAAAGTTAGCTTAGTATTACTTATAATTAAAGTATTACTATTAAAGATATTAAGATGTTAGATTATTTCTCTACTAGTAATTATACCTCTAATAATAATAAGTTTATTATAATAGAGGCTAGTAACTTAGATAATAATAATAACTAAAGTTTATAATATTTATTACTTCTAATAAGTAAAACTAATAAGACTAAGTATTATAGATATTAAGGATAATATAACTACTATTAAGCTTTATATAAGTTATAACTAACTACTAGTAAGCTTTAATTAGAATAAGCTTAATACTACTTAGGAGTATACTAATACTCCCCTATATATTAGCCTTAAGGATAATAGATTTATAATATTTAGTGAAGATCTTAATTAGTAAGAAGAGGCTTTAGTTAAGATAAAAGGTCTCTTAGATAATACTTTAGTACTATAGCTTTATTAGTAAAATAAGTTTATTAAGATATTTAAGTTTAAGTTTCTATTTAGTTTCTTTATTTATATCTATAGCTTTAGTTATATTTAGTATATATCTCTTATTAAATATATAAGTGTTTTATATTATAGCACTTATAATAAACCTCTAGAAGATATTAAGAAGCTCTTAAAGTAGCTAGCTTCACTTAAGACTAAGATTACTAACTAGTTCCTAATAATTAATATATATAAGGCTAATATACCTCTAAGGGTTAAAAAGCTTCTTATAGAGAAAGTAACTTAAAAAAAAGCAGCTTTAGAGAACCTTAATAATACTATTACTATTTAGCTTTATATTATTAACCTTATTAGCTTATTTAAGGCCTTTTTAGTATTAAATATTAGTAAAAGTATATATATAGGTATAATGTATTTTATTAATAAGCTAATTAAGCTTTATTACTCTTATAGCTAGGCTTTTTTACTCTATACTATATTTAGAGAGTTTACTTATATTTAGCTTAAAAGTAAGCTTACTAATTAACTTTTTCTATTAGATATTATACTATATAAGTATACTAATTTATTATATATTTATTAAAATGCCTTATAAGATAATATATCTAATATATATATAGGTTAAATTTATACTACTAATAAAGACTTTTAATTAACTCTTTATATACTAAAGTTATAATAGAGAGAGGTTATATTATAGATCTAAGAAGTATTTAGGCTACCTATAAATAAGCTATTAGATATAAAGCTAGCTTATTTTATAGCTTAGTTAGCTTTTAGATTTTAAAAGTTTAGTTAAGATAATATTAAGCTTTTATTAACCTCTAGAGTTACTTAGATTTTTAATACCTTTATCCTTTTTTAAGTACTATTTAAGAAGATTACTATTAATTACTACTTAGGTAAAACTATAATAGACTTAAGCTTAAGAGCTAATATAAAAATAAAAATAGATTTTCCTAAGTATAAATATAAACTTAAAGTAGAGGATACTATATTCTCTATCTATAAGATATATAATAATAATACTAGTAAAGTTATTCCTCTCTATTATATCTATCTTATTTAAGCTAAGCTAGAGCTAAGTACTTATAGTTAGCTTTATTTTATAAACTAAATAGTATAGTTTAGTAGAAAGAGAATATTATTATATTTTATTCTTCTCTTTATTAATAGATTTAATATTTATTAGAATTTATATTAATCTTTTATTAGTATTTATATTATTTTAGCTTTATTAAATAGGGATAATTATTACTATCCTATTAATATCTTCTTATTAACACTTAGCTTTTATAGCTCTAACTTTAATAATATTATTTAAGCTCTTTAGTTTCTCACTAAGGTTAATAAAGGTATAACTATTAAGATTAATAGTGAGGAGGTTATAATATATATTTTAACTCTTTATTATATTAGTAATATACTTTAATAAGATAAGAACTTTAGCTTTTAAAGCTCTAAAGCATATAAGTCCTATTAGTTTTATTATATTAGTAAGAAGGATATTAAATTAAGTAATCCTTAAGATATCCTTAACTTTAATTATATTACTTATAGATAATACTATCTATAAACTTTTAAGATATAAAAAGAGATATAAAATAAGAGGACTGTAATAGTAATATATATTTATGCTTTATAATAAGGTTTTAGTAAAAGAAAGTTAACTTTAGTAGAGCTAAGCTTTATACTTAATTTAATCTTTTTATAGCTATTAGACCTTACTTACTTAGAGTACTAAGGGATAAGTAAGTTAATATATATCCTTCTGATTAATAGAATTTTATTAGAGGTTAGTAGAGATTTATACTATTAAAAACTTTAGACTTAGAGTTTTCCCCTTAGCTAGGTGAGATTATAATTACCTCTATACTATCTTAAAAGTTATTTACTAGTAGCTTATACTTATTAGTTAGTTATTATACTAACCTTTTTAGCGTCTTAGCTTTATTCTTACTATATCTATTAGAAGTTTATAGCTATAGGTGTTTTATAAATAAGTAATAAGTAGAAGGTTATTAACTTTATTATAGAGGTTTATATTTTACTTACTAAGTCTAATAGTATCTTAATAAACTTTAGAGTTTTAGTTGAAGACTAATAAGGTTTAAATAGTATTATCTATATAACTTAAGAAAAGTATTAAACTCTATATATAATTACTTTAGAGGCTATTATATAGAATCCTTAAGTATATAGTTATTTTAATAGTTAGACGCTTAGCTTATTATATATTATATCTATTACACTTAGCTAGTATTAGTAATCTATTATCTTTAATATATACTTAATGCTTCCCCCTCTTTAACCTACTAAAATACTTACTAATAAGACTTTATAATATATATAGTAGTATACTTATAATATAATAAAGCTTTATATCTATATTAGCATTTACTATAGCTTAATTATAAAAGAGTATAATTTACTTATAAATATTAATATCTTACTTAGAGAAGATTAGTATAAATATATTATTTTCCTACTTTTATTATTTATTAGCTTAAATACCTAATATCTCTTTAATAAATTAATATATATACGCCTATAAGTGTAGATTAATACTTAATAATTATAAATACTTTAAAAAAGTAATCTATTAAATAAATTACTTAAATATTAAGAAGTACTTATTACTTAAGGTTAATATATAAATAATAATCTATATATTACTTCATAATATATTTTAATATAAAGATAATAAGCTTACCTTAAGAATAAGTAACTTATATAATAAATACTTTATACTCTTTAATACTATCTTACTTTATATAAACTAATATAAAATAGATATAGATACTATTAATTAAGACTATAAGATAGATATAGATAGCATTATTATAAATAGAAGTTATAGAAGACTAATTACTATTAGCTATATTAATATTAAAAGTATTACTTATACTATTAATATAAGATATTAGCTACTAATTTAGGTTAATTTAGCTACTAAAGCTTTTTATAAATACCTATAAGAAGTATATATCTAAAAGTATAGCTTACTTTAGATTTAAGTCCTAAAGAGTATTACTAAGTAGTTAAATAAGTTTAGCTTTACTAATTAGTAAGTTATCTTTATTTTCTCTTCTTTATTTCTACTTCTTTTAGATAGCAATATACTTAAGAAGGTTATACTTTTTTAGTATAGCTTAAGTAATACCTTACTATTATATTTTAATAAATTAACTTTTAGGGAAATATAGAGTTAAGTATAAGTTTTAGCTAAATATAATTATATTTATTTAGCTAATTTTAAGGTTATTAATTACTTTAGAGTTAATATAATATATCACCTTAATATTATTAGTTAACCTTTACCTTAGAGAATATCTATAGATTTAGAATTATAGGTAGAAACTATTAGTATAGAGTAAGTATACTACTAAAGGTCTATTATTATAAGCTTTATTTATAATAATTTATATTATTATAAATTATATATTTTTTACTTATTATACTTTTAATCTAGCTTATTTTTAGCTATAAATTATAATAAATAATTTAGAATATAATAGTAATTATTTTAATACTAACTTTACTTAAGGTTATATTTATAAAGTTATAGCTTATTATAACTACTAATTTATAAAGTTATAGCTTATTATAGCTACTAATTTATAAAGTTATAGCTTATTATAGCTATTAATCTATAAAGTTATAGCTTATTATAGCTATTAATTTATAAAGTTATAGCTATTAAATTCTAAAGTTATAGTTTATTATAGTAACTAATTTATTAAGTTATAGCTAATATTTATAATATTATAACTATTAATTTATAAATAACTTATAATATTATATTTACCTCTATAATATATTATTAAGCTATAATATATTTATAATAGACCTTAAACTTATTTTTCTACTTTACTCCTCTATTTATTTAGTATTACTAAAAAGAACTTATAAGTATATAATCTATTAGTAGCTTTATTAACTTAATTATATAAGGAATATTATTAATATATCTTTACTTATAACTATTACGTAAAATATAGAGATACTACTAATTATAAAGAGAAGATTAAACTTATTAAATAAATCTTTATTTATTCTTAATAAATAAAAAATAAGAAATACTTATTTATTATCCTATCTCTAGTTAAAGTTACTAAAAATAGAGATAAACTTTTTAATCTTTATAAGGTTATTTTATACTTTAATAAGCTTAAAATTATTAGTATTAATTCTATTTTATTTATAAAGCTATATATTATCTAAATTAGCTTTAATAATACTATTTAGGTTAAGTAGTAAGTTAAATAGTTATAATATATAGGTATACTTTTCTACTTACTTATTTCCTTAGTTTATAATTAACTATTAGATAAATATATTTAGTAAGAATTATTATATTACTTTATTATAAAGTATATTACTAATTTATATAAGCTTTATCTTATTAATATTTTTAGTATATTTTTATATATTTTATTTCTTAAGAGAGGGTATATTAAAAGGAACTAAGTAATATTAATAGTTTATACTTAGTAGGGGTAAAGTATAAAGCTAATAAGTATAAACTTAAGTATAAATAATAAAAGGGATCTCTTAATATAAAGTATATAATTTAGAGGAAAAGTTTTAAATAGAAAAAAAGGTATATAATATAAGGCTAATATATATAATACTAGTTAGGTATATAGTTATAATTAAAATATAGGCTGAAGTATAAGTATAAGTATAGTAAGTATATAGGGGGTGCTACTAAAGTATAGGGTATCCTATAGAACCCTCTTTAAAGTAAATCTAGCAAAGCTTATTAATATAGTGAGGCTTATTAGCCTAGTGCTAGGGTTACTGAGTTAGTAGGTCCTAAAAACCTAGCGAGGCTCACAGGCCTAGGGTGAGGCTCGCTATGTGCTCTGTACACCCGCTAAGGTAGCAAAGCCAACCTAGGTATGCAGGGGTTGAGGGGCCCCTATCGCGGTAGCGAAGAAGCACATCCCAGGCCGTTTCGCGCTTAGCGGCTTCCTCCTAGCGTCCCGCCGCACCTCAGAGGCGGCATCGTGGGGAAAGACCCACCCGCTGGCCAGTAATAACCTTGAGTCGAGCACAACAAGTCTCCGTGGCACGGGGCAACTGCGGCTTGGGATCCCCCCCAAAGTGCCCCCCTTATGTCGGGCTGCTCGAGACATCTGCAAACAATCACAACACCTGCGCGCAAAAAAGTGCAAACGTCGGTTACGCACCACACACATACGCCGTACTTGCGCTGCACTGCACGCTCCGTCCCCGGCGCGATACGTTCGCCGCGCTTCTTCGCACTGAGACTTTCCTCCGTGCCGACCCAACGACAACCGACGCGACTTTCAAATCGTAAGCTGCTCGCTCGCTCCCTCTTCCCCGTCGCCCAGTGTCAAACAACCACCCCTCCCCCTCCCCCCGTTGCGCTAAACGACTCATGCTCCCTCTCTCGTCGTCATACTGCCATCAGTCGTCGCATATTTTGTCAGACTGGATTTACATTCGTGCGCGCGAACCACAGCCCGTTGAGCAACCTGCACGACGGCGACGTCGAAAGGATAAACACCAGCTGACCAATCCCCTTTGCTCTTATCAGGCTCAAAATCAACACCCAACTCCAAGCGCAACCCTCGTTCTGCGGGGAATGGCGGAAAAAATCACCGAGGACCAGGTCGACGACCTGCTCAAGATCCTCCGTTCCGAGGCCAGCATCGATACCAAGGTCCAACACGTTACGGGCATCAAATCCGGCATCAAGCAACACAATGTCCCCGACGTCCTCATCCCCCTCATCTTCGACGGCCTCCGCACCGCATCCGTCTCCCAACATGCAGTGCTCGTTAACGCCGGCTTTACGGCTTTGAATCACCTGCTCACGAGGCTGTCACGCCAGGAGCCCAAGTACATCGCCAAGGAGGCGAAGCACACCCTGCCGTTGGTCATCGACAAGTTGGGCGACCAGAAAGAGAAGTTTAGGAGCCTCGCGTCGCAAGCCTTGACGACGATATACTCGGCCGCCCCAATTGACGTTGAGCGTTCGGTGCGAAACGTCGCCATGATTGGCAAGAACCCACGCGCCAAGGAGGCTGGCATGCACTGGTTGCTGCACATGCACCAAGAGCAGGGCATGCAGTTTCGCGCTTACGTTCCGACTCTTATGGAGCTCCTTGAGGACGCCGACGGCATGGTGCGCGATGTCGCCAAAACCACCGTCATCGAGCTTTTCCAGTACGTGGCATCTGGCAGAACGAACTTCCTCCATAAAATGTGCGCTAATCGTTGCGTGACAGAAACGCCCCTGGTACAGCCAAAACAGACCTCAAGAGACAGCTCAAAAACTTCAAGGTTCGTCCCGCGATCGAACAAGCCATCGTCAAGGCGCTTGCGCCGAGTAGCGACCGACCCGAGACTCCCCATGAGCCTGCAGCGGCTCCAGTGGCAAGACCAAAGCTTGCTGCCAGCGTATCGTCTCTGGCGAGTGAGCGACCCGTGACCCCCGCGGGCGAGAAGCCGATTGAGGTGGAACCGGCATATGTCAACACTAAGGGTGAACTTGACGACATTTTCAGGGAAATGATGCTGTATTTCGAAGGAAGGGAGACGGAGCAGAATTGGCTGAAGCGCGAGGAGAGCATGACAAAGCTGCGGAAGCTCATTGCCGGAAACGTGCCCCAAGATTACCCTGACGTCTTCATGTTGGGTCTCAAGGGCTTGTTAGATGGAATCATCAAAGCTGTCAACTCCCTTCGAACCAGTCTTTCAAAGGAGGGTTGCAGCTTGGTGCAAGATATTGCCATTACCTTCGGCCCTGCTATGGACCCTCTGGTGGAGCTTCTTATGCAGACCTTCATCAAGCTGTCAGCCGCAACCAAGAAGATCAGCTCCCAACTTGCCAACACTACCGTCGACACTATCATCTCGAGAGTTACTTACAGCTCGCGAATCATGCAGCATGTCTGGATGGCTTGCCAGGACAAGAATGTCCAGCCTAGGACATACGCTACGGGTTGGTTGAAGACTCTTTTGAACAAAGAGGCCCACCACAAGAGTCACATCGAGCACGGTGGTGGCCTGGATATGGTAGAAAAGTCCATCAAGAGGGGCCTCAACGATGCAAACCCAGGAGTGAGAGAGAGAATGCGTGGTACCTACTGGGTGTTCGCCCAGATCTGGCCTGCCAGAGCCGAGGCGTAAGTGGATCTGTTAAGTGCCTCCTGGACCAACTAACACAATCGCAGGCTCAAGGATACATTGGAGCCGACTGCCCAAAAACTACTTGATAAGGACCCGAACAACCCGAATGCCCCCAAGAGGACGGAGACCGAAAGGGCCAGGCCAGGTCTTGGTTTGTCTAAGAGCACCATGAGCAGTACTAAACCGAGTTTACGGGAGACGATGATGGCGCAGAAGAAGGCGAATATGGCTAATCGAAATCTGCCACCTCGCCCAGGGTCTGCTATGGCCAATCTTTCTCCTGTTCGACCTCAGCCCGCAGCACCCAGCGCATCAGCGTCAACGGGTCCGGCACCTCCAGCAAAGACGACCGTGTCCGGCGGCATGTCTGTCCGGCCCATGAGACCCACAAAGAAGCGGCCGGAAATGGCTGCCCGACCGGCCACTGCGGGGCCATACTCCGTGCGGACTCACGATGGACCTTCTAACGAGGCCCCTTCTCCAGAGAGCCTTAGATCCAGGACGACGCCGAAGCGGAAGACAGAAGCCTCGCCGCGCAGAGCCCCCTCTCGGCCTCGGCCTGGACATGCGCCTCACGCGAGCGAATCCAGTGTCGCATCCCCAGTTGCGAAATCGGTGCTCTCAAAATCTGTCTCATCTCCTCACGGGGCTTCCCCGAGGACTAGTCCCGCAAAGACTAAACGATCGCAGACCACTACTTCAATGCCGTTTAGCAGCCCATCCGGAAACAACGAGGATCTCACCCTGGTCGTGCCAAATCTGGCAAGCTTAAGAGCGTCGCCGCCTAAGCGCGCTCAGTCGGAGGAGCCGATGATAATAGACCATGCCGCGGCTTCTGTAGAGATTCCTTTGCCGGCGGAGCGTGTTCCAGAGCCTACGCCAGAGCCTACGCCAGAGCCGGAAGCTAGAGTTTCTCCGACGCCTTCACTCCAGCCAGCTGCAGAGATCATTCCGGAGAATGCTAGAGAATCGCCTGCCCCTCCCGCTGCCGACGAGCCTGACGAAAAGCCTGATGATAAGCCTGTTGGTGCTCCGGCAGAACCAGCTGACAACGTTGCGCAAGCTTCAGAACCAGCTCCTCAACCGGAGCTGGAACTTGAGTCTGGAACCATGCCTGTCAACGGGCTGAAGGTCTTTGAAGATCCCTTCACCGAAGATCAGCCTGTGGAAAAGTCCAGTCCTACCGGTCCAGTCCTTGAAGATAAGCCGGTCAATGAAATTCCTACACCCGCGCCTATCAACGGCGAGGTCAACGGTGCCCCCGAGACGCCGGATAAGGCGCGGCAGACCTCTAAGCTATTGGAAAGCGGAGTCACCAGAGTCAAGGCGAAGTCTCTGGATGTCCATGGTTTCAGAAAGCTACAGTCCATCATCAGAGACGGTAAAGCTGTTTTCACCGATGAGAAATTTGAAGCGCTTCTTCGTGGGCTTTTCGAGTATCTCGAGTCCCCGCTCGCTACTCTCGCGCCGGAGAAGGTTCAAGATGTCAAGGCGCAAATCCTAGCGACGATCAAGCTTCTGCTCAAGAAGGAACGAGACAACTTCCAGCCGCATGTTTCGCGGGGGCTTGAGTCGCTTGTGGAGACTCGCAGCGCCTACGACTCGCGGGCTCGCATCGTCAGCGGCCTTGAGCTTCTCTCCGAGGAGCTTGTTGCCCTAGGCGATCCGCACGAGATCGTCGTCGTGATGACGAAACAGCTACAGGGCAAGGAGGATAATTCCGTTGAGGGCAGCCGTTGTCTCGCGACGGGTCTGCACGTGCTCAAGGAGCTGCTCGACAAGCGCACCGGCTTCGTGCCTTCGGAGAGTGAACTGGCTCAGCTTGCCGGCCTTGCCGGGCGGTGCCTCGAATCCACGGACTCGGGCGTGCGCATGGGTGCCGTGCAGTTGTGCGTGGCGCTTCACTCGCGTATAGGGGACGGGGCTTTCTGGGAGCTCATCAAGGGCGCCAAGGACGATCCCAAGAACCTCATCACATACTATATTGCCAAGCGACAGCGAGAGAGCAGCGTTGCGGCTTAGATCAACTCAACATACATCATGGTATTTTGGCGATAAACGGGCTTTGGCGTCGGAAGAGAAGTGCGGGACACGGTATAAAAAGCAAACGGAGTTCTTGCGCGGTCGTTGGTATGGAGGGGAGCTAGCTATTTGGGCGGCAGGTCTGGGTTGAGTACATCTGAGAAGCCTTTCTTTCTTGTATTGCTGTTTTAATAGCCGGCATAGCTAGCTGAGCGCTGTACTAACATCTATTCTCTTCATCGTACTTCTACCGCCCCATGGCCTTTGGCGAAACGTGGTGCTGACTGTTGCAAGTTGGCCTGACAGAACAGCCCGAACCTGGTTCGTGACACGAACACCGGTCCCGATATCTCGCCTCGGGCCTGGCGAACAAGCTAGATATCACCTTTCTATCTACCCTCATCATTTGCAGGGGTTTGCTACATGAATGCACACATTTGACAACTACTCCTCAATGAGAAGGAAAGGGGAAATCAGCGTTTGGTCTGGCGCCTACTCAGCACCGAGCTTTTGTGTCTCGGAGCGCCCGCGCGAAGAAGGAGGTTGATGATCCTGCCGAGCGCAAGCGGAGGATGAACGACATGTGGTCTGCGTCGGAAGCTCGCTGACGGGCACAAATTTATTTCTGGAAAACCATGTCACCCTGCCTTTCATTAGGACGAGAAGGGGGTCAGCCAGATCGAGACAGCCACGCTGGCGCAGCCGCGGCTGATTGAGGGTCCTGATTTGACCGGACGGATTAGCCGGCGCGTGGCGCATCGTGTGTGCCAGACGCCCTTTGATGAAGAGCCTAAGCGTCCCTCTCTCCCATCCCTCCCTCTCCGCCCCTGGCTATCAATCGGACTTGTGATGATATTTCTGGTATCGACGGAGATGTGTGGCGGGGATATGGAGGACTAGGCGGATCTACCTGGTACATCCTGAATCTCTTTGCCATCTTGCGATGTGATGGGTCGAAGACAAGTTCGTTGTCAGAAGGGGTGGAAAACCAATTGACAAACACCGTAGCGGAAGGAGCCCGGGGCGGTCTGCATCAAGTTGACAAGGCCCTACTAGGAATGGTAGCTACCAAACTAGTTTGACGGATGATTTCTGTAAGAAACTCTATATGTGGGTTGATGGTTGATTACTGAGGCTGCGAGAGTAAGGAGGCAGCATGCTGGCGATGCATGGATGTTGCTAGGCGGCCGCGGGCTTCCCCGGATCATGGGATGGGGGGAGAGGACGAGGCATGATGGGATGATGTCCAGGGCTGTGGGGCTACGCGATGTGAGGAACCAGGGCCATGCCAATGGGAGCTGAAACGAGTCTTTCTACATTGTGTATTACCCGTGGCCGGCGAAGCAAACCTGACGGGAACGTGTCTGCAGAAAAGAAAGTTGAAGAGGGAACAAGGTGCAACGACTACGGCTACGGGGCTACGTTTCATAGCTGGGCTATCACAACAGATGTTCATGGACCTGGGTTGAGCAGAGGCTCCTCCGTGTAACAACATCTACGGATATAACAACTGGCAGAAGAAACACGTGAACCAGCACGGCAGTTGGAAGCCTGTGTGCATCTGGCTGCGCATCGGAGAATAATCACGGCATGTCGGCCGGGGCGGGCGGACGGCGGCATCGCCTGCTGACCTGAATCTGAAGTCGTGTTCGGGAGGGCGGCCGCGTACACGACGGCCGTCACTGATTGCGGCTATCGGGTCCTCAGCTCGCAGTCCGACCCTGCGCTGTAAGCGAAGATGCTCGCTCTGCTACTTATTATCCGTGATGAGTTCCGAGTGCTTGGAATGCCACCTTGCGCATGGGCACTATCCTTTCCTCTGGGTCCCGTTACTGCGAGGCCCATCCTAGTATCATTGATCTGGCGTTTGCCACGTTCCATTATATCCGTCCAGTGGGAATGGATGGATGGGAAGAGGCATGTAGGTGTGTGTGTGTGTGTGTGTGTGCTGTCAGCATGCCATGTTAATGCGATGATGGATGGCGCGAGGCAGTTCATGGGGACGAATTTGATCAGCAACCTGATTGCCCGGGAAAGGCGATTGAGAAGACAGGGAGCTGCCGTGGCATGGTGAAGGCTGTGAGTTCGCAAGGAGAACACACGTGTGTATGCGCGACACCAAGGATTACGTGGTCTTCCGCAGCGTCCCAATCACGTTGGATGTGGGCGAGTTGGTTGACCGTCGAGAATAGGGGGGAATATCCGGCGGGTCCGTAAGATACCCAAAGCCTGCCAATGTCCAGATGCTGGTATTTGGAGATGGCGAGCATCCAACATCGAACGACTTGGCCTGCGTTTGTGGGTTTGTCAAAGTTGACTTGAACGGTGGAAACGGTCCCGGAATCGATAGTCCAAATTGGAAGGTTGCAGTCAACCAGTTGGGGAGACGTTGACAGCGTAGCATTGGGATCTAACAACCTTACCCTCAATTCTTGCCAGCCAACAGCTTTACCGGACAGGGCTTCTTTAGCGAGCGCATCAGTGGGCTTTAATTCCCCGTTCGACACTTAGCTCCAGCCGCCTGCCGTGCACTGCGCTCTTGTTCAAGTCGTCGGGAGATCGCGCTCAAGTCTGTCTGTCTGTCGCTGCCATCGTGATTAGCAGCAAACACAGACCCAAACGGCGCGCGGGTTCCTCTTGTGCCGCGCCATGCGACGGCATTAAACGGGAGCTGCTTGGCGAGGCACATCTGAGCTGTCGGTCAAGTTTGACGTGGCACGGTGGTGCTCATACTAGATTCTCCGAGTTCCAACCGACGTGGACTCTCTGCCTCGCTTGCTGTGCCGCTTGTAGGGATTCAGGGAATGGCAGAGGGCTCAGGAGCGAATCTGTTCAATTCATGTTGAACAGCGTTTCCCAGGCTCTCCCAGGGCCCCCCCCAAGGCCAGAAAAGGAAGGTTATGATTAGAGCGTCAGGTCCAGGAGGCATTTGGGTTTCAAAAACCCGAAGTACCGGAGCAGAGTGCAGAATTTGGCGGTGATCAACGTCGTCCGATAATTAAGCTGAGTAGCAAGCTTCAAGTCTGTGTGTTGTTAACCGTGAGGTAGCCGTGCTATCGCAAGCATGCCCAGAACGGCGTGAGTATGTACTCGTAGGGCGTTGCCGTGAACGCCGTGACGCCCTCACTTTTGCAGCCGGCGCAGGACCTGGAGGGCGTCAACAAGCCATCTGGCGGTACGAATGCGGTGTAATATGTACAGGATTCATGTTGCGTCAGTACGACTGAAAGGAGCAGGTCCAGGATCCTGCCGTAGTCGGGAAGAGAGGGCCCGAAATCGAGCAGCGGTATCCCGACTATGTCCACCCGCACGATGAGCGTTGTTGTTGTTGTTGTTGTTATTGTCGTCGTCGTTGTCGTCCCTGTCTTTGCCGTCGGCGGTTGGCAGGTTCAATAGTTGAAGACAAACGAGGATGGAACCGACAAAGCAACAGCAGAACGTAGCAGGCAAGCAAGACCTGCAGGATGGAATCTTGCTGATCTGGGTAAGAGTTCGCAGAGTTGCCAGCCTGAGGCGCTGACGGAGTCGCAATGGTAAGCTGCAGGGCTGTTGATAGCGAGGCCGTTCTTGGGCCTTGAAAGTTGAATGCGAGCCAGGAAGTCCCGTCCAGAAAGACGATGAGCGGGATGGAGTTGCGACCCACCTGGCAGCCCGATGGCCCGAGATTGGGCTCGACCAGGTCAGACGAGAAATCAATGGATTGAAACTTGAAGACATCATCTGTGAGCATGTGTACCTTAAGATATCATGACGACCGTTACTGGCGCAATCCACCAAAGGCGGCACGGCTCAATAGGTACAGTAGGTACAGAGTACAGTAGCAGTAGCGCTGGGTGCAAATAAGATGCAAACTGCAGTCGCCGTCGACGATCTTATTGTTCCATAAGTTGGGCGGCAGTCGAGGGCCGCAGGATCGACCACATGGATCGTGACGAGTAGCTTCAGGGTGCGAAGTCTACGAATACTGCGTATTACGTGCTGTCTGACTGATGAGGATATGCCCGAACTTCGAAGCTGTCCGACTCCCGGTGGCGCTGTAGCGGGGGGCCGTTTAGCTGAAACGTAGCTCAGTGGGGATTTCGGGACTCCAAGTCGTATTTTCATTTAGATGAGGTGGCCGAGTACGTACCTCGCTCCAAGTGCCTTGCTCAAAGTGCCAACCAAGCCTTCTCCCCTCGTCTCGTCTTGTCCGTCCTCTCCAGACGGCGCCTTCAGATTTGCAGACTTCACGCTTTATTAGACTTCAGACTTCTTTGCGTGAGACGTTTGCTCGATTGATGACAATCAGCCCGACACAGCGTGATGGTGCCACCCAAGTCAGCACAAGTCAAGTCAAGTCAAGTCATTCGCTCAGGGGCAAGGCGTTCGTTCACCGCCAGAAGGCTACACTGCACCTACCTAACTACCTGTCCTTACCCTAACCCGTTCCTCCGCATCGCGAACACTACGTACCTATTCGTAGACTGACTGTGGTTCTAGTGTTAGCTGCGGCTGCACGAACTGCAGGGTGCTGGGCGAGCCCTGCTGCAGGCTGTTGGGGTCGGTGGAAGCTTGGCCGCTGATCAAAGGGCTAGACTAACACCATTTGGAGAACACTGAGGAATCACCACCTTCATCTGTCTTGAGGATAATGGAAACGCTTGTTCAACAAAGATCGAGCCACAGCCGTCTCGACAGCAAAACCCCCCGAGACCCGAACAAACTGCCTGACGCCTACAGAGTACAGTACTGTACTTACCCCAGGCCCGCAAACCTCGATACCACCTGACGTGACAGCCAGAGCCCGAGCTACGGAAACCAGAAACGACTTGGTTTCAACCGTAGCGTGTCGTGTCAATCAGCCCGCCCGCACCTCTCGTCGTCTGATACTTTTCGCCCTATGACTTGGTCCACAATCGCCATGCAGCATGCTTTGTTTGCTCCCGTCGTCTTTAACAGTCAGCCTGCGCGCACTGCAGCTCGGGATCAGCCATGGACCACCAGCCTTTAGAGGATTGAGGAAGTGACACGGCGAATTGAGGCCTCTCCCGTTGGCTGCTATTATTGAGCATCCCGTCCCCCAAACGCCCTCAATCATCTGCAACCCCTTCTGCAACTTCAACTTCTTTGCTAGTCCGGGCGCCACATTCCGTTAGGTTGGCTGTAACCGCCACACGGCTCGCTTGATGGATGGCCTCACTGGCTTTCCTAGGTAAGCTTCGATCTTGCTTCAGCTAGGCCTGCAGCTATGCCGCCAAAGACCAGTCCGTTGGCCGCCGTCCAGGTACATTACGACATCAGGAGCACAAGCCTCGAGGAGGGGCAATCAAGAAGACAGAAAGGAAAGAAAACCCCAAGAAGCAGGCAAAAGAAACGAAATGCCCCAAACAGTCGTTGCAAGCGCAACGGCCCTTTCATTACCTTCCACCTTTTGAGCCTAGCTACATCCAATTTGTAGAGGTTTACGCTACACTATGAAAATTCTATTTATACTTTAATAGATACTTACTAATTATTATAATACTATTTATAATAACTAAGAAAACTTTAATTTAAGTTTATAAAAGTATTATTAATAACCTTAATAGTTTATAAATAACTTACTATATAAGATTATATAAAAAAAAGAATATAAATTTTCTTCTATTTATTAACTATCCTTAATAAAATTAACTTATTATATCTAAACCTATATTAATTAGAATACTAATTATAAGAATAATTAATAACTAAATAGGAGTAAAGTATTACCCTATCTAAATAAAAAAAAATAGAAATAAATTTAAATAGTTTATTAATAATATTTTCTTTAATATTATAACTAAAAATAATTATAAAGACTGTTAACATATAACATCTTATATAATAATAATAATACTTATAATAATACTTACTTACTTAAATATTCTATATAAAATAAACTAATAGACTTTAAAGTATAAAACCTTATATAAAAATACTCTATTTATTATAATCTATAACTATAATATTGATTATATAATACGTATAGTTATATAAGCACTTTATATAATTAGCAGTTTAGTAGGTTATGTTTTAGGTTATCTTTCCCCTTATTTTTCCCTACCCTAGGGAATAACCTATAAACTATATTAACAGGAATTATCATAATATATCTCTTCCCTTATTATTATCTATATAATTAAATACCTATAAATACTTTAGATTATTACTTTTTATTATAACTTAACCCTATCTATAACCCTATACTATATAGGCGTATATACTATACCCCTAAATACACTTATACCTATATTAATAGGTTATAAGCTTAGCTTAAAGATAACTTCTATTCCTTCTACTTCTTTACTTCTCCCCTACTCTCCTATAAAGCCCTACCTCTACTTAAGGGTTATATATACTAAAAATCAATCTTTTAAACACTTTTCTATCTATACTACTTTTATAGAAGCTAATATACTAGCTAGACTAATAGTTTAGTTCTATAAAATATACTTTTTATAAATCTATATATCTAATCCTATATAAATTAATTATACCTCTATTAATCCTTCTTTAAGTAAATAGTCTCTTACTACTACTTTATTTAATCTATATCCCTTAGATTATCTCTTTAAACTATCCTCTAATCTACTCCTAATCTAGTTTAAACCTATACTTATAGTATAATAGACTTCCTCTTAACTAATTTACTATATAGGATATATATCTCTTTAGTTAGATAGAAGTCTAGCTAAAGAAGATATTAATTAAAGAGAAGGAAAAAACTACTCTTTTTTCTAAGTTAAACCCTAACTTTCTAGGTTTTTAACTCTTATAATATTACTCTAAGAACTACTATACTATATATATAATAGCTCTTAGGTTATATAACTTCACTATTATTTATCCTATATAAAGCTTATAACTATATGCTATAATCTATTAAAATAATAATAACTAATCCTAAGGTTTAGTTCCTAAAGCTTATAAGCTCTAAGAACTATAAAGTATAAGCTATATATATTAAAGCCCTACTATATAGTAAAGATATTACTATAGACCTTATTAAGCCTATTTCTTCTACTAATAAAGATAAAAACTATAAAGCTTTAAGTTATATATAGTTATTCTATAATAATAAGCTCTTTAAGGTTATAAAAGATAATTCTAATACCTATATAGCTTAAAAGCACTTAAAAACCCTATATAAACCTATAGGTTTTATAAATAAGTTTTTAACCTATAAAGAGTTTTTTAATACTTCTTTAGATAACTTTAAATTTATAGAAGATTATATAAATAAAATAAAAGAACTTATAAATAACTTATCTTATAATTAGCTTAAACTACTTAATTAAGTAGTTATAGTTTATATACTTAATAGTTTAAATAAGATTTATAAGGTTTTTATAACTTCTATAACTTAATCTCTTAGGATTAACCTTACTACTTATAACTTAGACTCTTTATATATTAGTTTTATAGATAAGTATAAGAGAAAAGGAGGTAAAGAAGTAATTAATAATATTACTACTAAAGGTAATAAGAAAAATAAAAAACAAAATAAAAACTAAAAAAATAATAATAATAAAAATAAAAATAAAATAAGTAAAAAACTTTAAAAAAAATAGAAAGGTTTATACTATAAAAATTATAAGAAAATAAATTATACTAAAGAAAACTATACTTTTCTATATCTTAAAAAAGCACCTAGCTAGTAGAAAAAACCTTCTATTAGTACTAATAATACTAAGGATAAGGAAAAAGAAGTAGTTAATATAACTACTTTAGATAATATTACCCCCTATATATCTCTTAATAATCCTAAAAATCCTATAGATTTAATAGATTTATCCTCTAATAAAGAAGAAGGAGATATTCTATTTAAAAATATATATTATATAACTCCTAATAATATAAATAAAAATACTAATAATCCTTCTTTAAGTTATTTAATTAACTAATCTTTTATTAAAGAAAAAGGAAAAGTAAGGAGTTATATTAATAAGAATAAAAAAATAGTTAATTTTTATATTAATACTGTAGCTACTATTTATATAGTTAATAATTATAACCTTATAAAAAACCCTATAAAAATAAATAAAATAATAAAATAGGGAGAAATAAAGACTCTTACTTCTACTATAAAGAGTAATTTATTAATATACCTTAATAATAATAATATAATATTAAAAAACGTTTATTATATACCTAAACTAGATATTAATCTACTTAGTTAATCTAAGTTAGATTTATTAGGTATTACTTCTATTATATAGAAATAACCTATTTTATATGATATTAATAAAGATTGTATTATTGCTATGGGGGTAAAGAAGAATAACTTATATTTCTTCTAATTTCCTATTAATAATAATAATTATTATATATATAATACTATAACTAATAATAATATAAATAATAATAATAATAATAGCCTCTAATTATAGCATAAACGTCTTAGATATATATATTTATAGACTCTTTTAAAAATAAAAGATAATACTACTATAAATATAAATATAAATAATAATAATAATAATTATAAATTACTGCCTTATAAAGCCTGTTATAAAGGTAAATTTATTACTAAGGCTAGTAAAAAATAGGTTTATAATAAAAATCTAAATTATCTAGATTATATAGCTTTAGATTTATATAAGCTTATAACGCCTATTATATATAATAAATATAACCTTTTTATTATCTTTATAGATAAATATTCCTATTTTATATAGGGAAAATTATTAAGAGATAAAGCAAAAGAAACTATATTTAACGCTTTTCTTAAATTTTAAGCTGAAGTTAATAATAATAATAATAATAAAAGAATAAAAGAAATATCTACTAATAGAGGTAGAGAATTTAATAATAAATATATTAAACCTATATATATAAGTAGTAGGATTATCTATAATATAAGACCTCTTTATATATATAAGCTTAATAGACTTATAGAGCGTATTATATATATTATAGTTAATAAAATAAGAATTATACTATATAATTTAGGTTTACTATACTACTTATAGGGTGAAGCTTTTTATATTACTCTTTATATATATAATAGGACTCCTTATAGCTTTATTAAGTATAAAACGCCTTATAAAATAAAAAATAATATAAAACTTAATATTAATAATATAAAAATATAGGGTAGCGTATGCTACTATAAGAATAAAGATCCTAAAATTAAGAAACTAGACGTTAGAGTATATTAAGGCTATATAATTAATTATAGATCTAATAGGTATAAAATCTAGGATATATAACTAAAGAGAGCTTTATAGTCTTAAGATATTAAAGTCTTAGAAAATACCTTTATTTCTTATTATAAAGAGCTTTTTATAAGTATAAATACCTACTTTAAGGATACTAATAGTAATATTATACCTAATAATAATAGATATAATACTACTTAAAATAGTTTACTAAGAGATATTTTTAGTTAATCTATCTCTTATAGTAATAATCCTACTATAAGTAGAGATATTATTATAACTAATAATACTCTTATAAATCTAAGTGATAAGACTATTATTAATAGTAATAATAATATAAATAATAATAATAATAATAATAATAATAATACTATTAATAATAGCTATAAAAATTATAATACTATTTTATATAATAATAGCTATAGTACTAATACTAATATAAGTATTTCACATAATAATAGTAAGAAAACTATTAGTATTAATAATAGAGAAATAAATAAAGAAAAATCTAAGTTACTAATAGAGATCCCCTCTCTATTAGAAGAAGCTAAAAAAGACTACTAATAGGTTAATAATATAGTTAATAATACTAAAAATGTACTATTATTTATTATTTAGGACTACCCTGCTCTTAATATATATAAAATAAATAATAATATTATAACTAATAATAATAGGACTACTAGAACTAATTCTATAGAAAAAGCTTCTTATATACTATTAGTTATTATATTAGAAGAGCCTTTTAGTATAAGATAAGCCTTAAATTCTCCTTATAAAGATAATTAGATTTAAGCTATATAATTAGAAGTAACTTAAATAGAAGATATTAAAACTTAGGAAATTATATTAAAACTAAATAATATTTATCTATTAGGTAGTAGATAGGTATATATTATGAAATTAAAAGATAAAATAAATAACGTTTATAAGTATAAAGTAAGATAAGTTACTTAAGGTTTTAATTAATATTTAGGTATTAATTACTTAGAAACTTTTTCTACTACTTATAGACCTAAAAGCTATAGGTTTATAGTTATATTTACTATAAAAGAAAACTAAATTCTTCTATAATATAATATTACTATAGCGTTTATACATACTAATATAGATATAGATATATATATAATATTACTAACTAGTTTTTTATATAATAAAACTATAAATAAGTTAGAATTTAATCTTAATTATAATTATAAGTCTAATAATAGTAAATATTACTATAAGCTTCTTAAAGCTCTATATAGGTTAAAATAAAGCCTTAAACTATAGTATAACTATTTAAAATCTATATTATTAAAATTAAGATTTATTATTTCACTTTATAATAAAGTAGTATTTATATTAAATAAAAATAGCTATAAAGCTATAATTTATTACTATGTGGATAATATACTATTAGTAGCTAATAATACTACTATTAGTGACTATATATATAATAAATTAAGGTAATTTATAAAAATATAACTATTAGGGGAGCTTAATACCTTTTTAGGCTATAAGTTTAATATAAATAGACTTAATAAGTCTTTCTTTATATATTAAACTAAATATATATAAAAGATATTAAATAAATATAATAAAATTAATATAAATCTATCTATAACTCCTATAAGAGATAATATAAAATTATATATAAATAAATATACTGCTACTAAAAAAGAAATTTTATAATTTTAGCAGTAGATAGGAGTATTTATATATCTAGCTTTAAAAACTAGATATAATATAGCTTTAGTAGTTATAATATTATTAAGATATATAATAAACCCTTCTAAAAAGCATTTTATAGCTTTAGATTATCTATAAAGTTATATAAATAATTATCCTAATAAAGGAATTTATTATAACTATAATAATAATATAATATAGGATTTAATAGATTATTTAAACTCTAATTAGGCTAGAGACCTAGATAATAGAAAATCTATATTAGCTTATATATTTTGCTAAGGATTATATAATATAATATCTTATAATACTATAAAATAAAAAATAGTAGCTTTATCTACTTATGAAGCTGAATATATAGCTTTAATTAAAGTAGTAAAAGAAGCTTTATATCTATATAATAGTTATAATTTTAATTTAATAAATCTAGGTTTTAATGCTATAAATAAACCTAAGATTTTTATAGATAATTTAGCAGCTAAAAAACTAGCTGAAAATCCTAAATTTTATAAGAAATCTAAGTATATTAATATAAAATATTATTTTGCTAGAGAATCTTTATTAAATAAAGATATAATATT